>JAFFST010046271.1:38214-48503 GCA_022414735.1 Noturus placidus | reverse complement strand
TGTAATCTGTTTGGCTTTGAAAAGCCTTTGTCCCAGCAGTCTGGATTTGGAGTAGATGAGAGCTCCATCCAGAAGACTCAGAAAGCTCTCAACCGGTCCTGAAAAGATTTTACTCAGCCACCATGGAAAGTGGTAAATGGTAAATGGCGCACTTATATAGCACTTTTATCCAAAGCGCTTTACACTGTGTCTCATTCACCCATTCACACACACTCACACACCAATGGGAGCAGAGCTGCCATGCAAGGCGCTAACTTGCCATCGGGGGCAACTTAGGGTTCAGTGTCTCGCCCAAGGACACTTCGGCATGGGATCACCCGGGCTGGGATTCGAACCACCAACCCCACGATTAGTGGATTAGTGGACAACCCGCTCTACCGACTGAGCCACATCCGAACATGTGTTCCCTACTACCATCACAGTCTGGTTCACCTCTTTCTCTTAGATCTGCAGCAAGTGACCCACTTGGTGGAGAAGATCATCGTCTGTTAACTCAGCAAATTCAAGGACCGCTACGTCATCACGGCAAAGTGGAGGGCAGTGAAAATTACTGCTGACACCAAACATCCAAGCAACCACCTCTTTGTCAAGCTGCCATCGCAGAAGCACTACAGGTCAATCGTCTCCCAAACTACTCGCCACCTTCACAGTTTCTTTCCAGACACTACTCAATTACTCAACCACCTCAAGTTTGTTTTTTCCCACTTGCACACACTGACACCATGTCTCTTATCTCCTGTCCGGTCTCTGTGTAATCATTTGTGTCTACTGCACTGTATATTTGTTGCACAGTCTGTTGATGTTGCTTCACTGTATGTTTGACGTACTGTTTAATGTTTCACACCGACACCAAACCAAAACTCATTCCTGTGAACACAACTCATAGGCAATAAAGAGTTTCTGATTCGGACCATTCCTGCCCGCTCCTGCACTCATTATTGTTTGTGTCTGCCTGCAAAATGTGCTGAGAAACGTATTATTTTCACCTTCACACTGCTTAGTTCTTTCTCAAAATATTAAGAAACGAGTCATTTAAACCGCCATGATCTTCGAATCGATTTGATTCGATTTTATTTGTATAGCGCTTTTAACAATGGACATGTCAAGATCTTGCTTGACCAGGACAAAGAAGTTACAGATGATGAATGAATGCTGCTGAAAAAAAACCCAAAACAATAAAAAAATCCTTTATAGAATTTGAAATGGTTTTAATGGTTATAATGGGAATTGCATTGGTTTTAATGGAAACTATAACTGCCTCTGTGGGTCTCTACTGGTAATTTGTTTCCTTCTATTGATGGAATGTTATATCTAGTGGATACCATTAAGGACCAGTAATGGTAAGGGTTTTAATGGTTAGGTGATGGTTTTTAATGGCATTTGTAGTGGAAACCATTTGAATTTCTGTGAGAGTTTCTATCACTTTTTTTTCTTCATGTCGCACTGTGAAAGCACCAAAAACACTCTACTGTTAATGACCGTGGCCTTTATACCATGAACTTCATATCTGATTGACCACTCCCACCGCCTGAAAGTAAAACGTGCCCAGGACTTTTTAATTGTGGGGGGTCACCAGGGATCCCAGTCCCGATGCACACCTCTGACGTGCATTGTTTATTTACAAGCTTACATGTTGATAATGAGGTTCGATAATGATAGCTTCTTTGCTTTAGAGTTAGTCTGCTGTATTGGAGATCCCTCTTTTACATTTTACATTTACTTTTTTTATGTGTGTGTGTCATTGTCTTTGTTATCTCTCTGAAATGTCTATAAGCACAGCACTCTGCTGTATTACTGTATATATCCGCTGTGGCGTGACTGTGTCTCACTGCTTTATAGAAATGTCTCAGAAGCAGAAGACCTCTTCCATGGCTGTAGCAGGAGCTGTTATGGGAGTCGTGCTGGCACTCTTCCTCATCATCATCTTCACCGTTGTCCTCCTTACTGCCCGTAAGGCTCGTTCACACACACATACTGACAAAGTGTAAGTGTATTTTTTTTATATCATTCGTATCTTCAGTTCATTTAACTGAAATGTATCTCCAATACCATACATAAAGCACAGATCATGTTAAGAGAACTGAGATGACGAGAGATGGACGATAGAAAAGCAAAGGCAGGAGCTGAGAATTTCAGTCCTCTTGAACTGAGGACCAGGTCCTGTCTAAATGCTGTGTCTGGTTAATACTGTATCATTACTGGCATCACTGTGTGTGTGTGTGTGTGTGTGTGTGTGTGTGTGTGTGTGTGAGAGAGAGAGAGAGAGAGAGAGAGAGAGAGAGAGAGAGAGAGAGAGAGAGAGAGTGAGGCTGTTAGCATGAGTCAGCAGACTTTCTGCACTCAGATGTACATTATGGGGCAGGTGGCGCTGTATGGGCACTTACCTGCTGAATTATTGAAAAGGCTCTGCTTTCTCAGCCATTTACTGACTGTCCTTTGAACCCAGACTGACAGATTACAGCTCACTATTACTGCTAAAGGTACAGCGACTTTCCCTTCAGATAAAGTGCACACCTTGAAATGCTTTGCCAAGGAGGTGACTGTTCCTCCATATCAATTGTTCATAGGTTTCAAAACGAATACGGTGACCAAAACCCTCTTAGAAATCTTGTCTCATTAGTTTATGTTTGCCAGCTAGCTAGCACTGGGATTAGCTAGCACTGTAATAATCCTCTCAAAATCCTGCTGTGTGATCAAATCATAAAAACATGTGTCAATATGAGATATTTGCAGAAATCCTGTTCAACTAGCTATGCGGTTATTCAGTTCGCTAGCAATAATAGTGAATGTCAAATGAATGTTTGTCAGCTAGTTAGCAATAGCAATAATTGTGTTTTTTAATTATTATTATTATTATTATTATTATTATTATTATTATTATTATTATTATTAATATTCATATGAATATAACTTAAAATCCTCTCTGAAAGCATTGACAAGTCAAGTTAGCTTATGTTTGCCAGCTAGAATTAGCAGTGAATTATGAACACATAGGGCGGCTGTGGCTCAGTTGGTAGAGCGGGTTGTCCACTAATCCACTAATCGTAGGGTTGGTGGTTCTAATCCCGGCCCGGGTGATCCCATGCCGAAGTGTCCTTGGGCAAGACACTGAACCCCAAGTTGCCCCCGATGGCAAGCTAGCACCTTGCATGCAGCTCTGCTACCATTGGTGTGTGAGTGTGTCTCATTTGTAAGTCGTTTTAGATAAAAGCGTCTGCTAAATAAATAAATCTAAATGTAAATGTACATACAAGTATGACTAGATCCTCATAAATGCTATCAGGTTAACTAGTGTTAGCTCGCAGGCTAATCCTAGTGCACTGTTTTATAAGCTTTACCATGTTGTAGTCACATAGCAAAATGATACTAGAGAATATCCAGAGCACTTCTAAAATCCCAAAATAAACACCCCATGCTCCATCCACTGGCTTTCTTCAGTTGCCCGCATCAGATTTAAAACACTGATGTACATCTGGGTCGGGGCTTCAAGCCCTCAGTACTGCCAAGTTGCCACTGTTGGGCCCTTGAGCAAGGCCCTTAACCCTCTCTGCTCCAGGGGGCGCTGTATCATGGCTGACCCTGCGCTCTGACCCCAGCTTCCTAACACGCTGGGGTATGCGAAGAAAATAGTTTCACTGTGCATGTGTATGTGTGATCGATAAAGACTCATTATCATTATCATTATCTGATACATGCTGTAAAAGTAAATGTTAAAACTTTAGCCCACACATCCACAAATCTTGAAAAGCTCGTCTTGCTTGGTCAACAATATTTGGGAATGAATTACATGATGTATATTTCATTTCTGGATGAACTGCAAGTATTTCATCTTTCAGTTTAAATGTAGGACAAAGTTCAAAATGTTTTTAAAGTGAAAGTACAACTGTGACAGTAGTTATTTAACCAAGAAAAAAATAAAATCATTCTTTACAGGTCAAAGTTCACTAAGTTCTGATTAATCATTTCAAGACAGGATACAGAATTTGGGACCGTTTTTAGGTGACTGTCAGGATATCATTAAGTACATTACGCTTCACCTGTTGCCCTGTCCAAATGAGCACCTTCATGCTACAGTGCCTCTCTGTGGCCCCATCTTCGATTAGCAACACAGTCGATGTCTTTTGGTAAATAACCTCTAAAGGTCATAAACCCAGTCAAGCTTATAAGTCAGCTGACCATTGGGTCAACTGACCATTGTTCTAATACAATACAGAAACTGGAAGGAACGCTATATTTGACCTGAAGAAAGAAAAAAGAAAGAAAAAAAGAACTGCTTCTTGAATTCACTTTCACTTTAAATACAGAAGTTGACTTCTGCTATTGCAGCACTTTTTAAGGTCAAGAAAGGTTGGCCGCTTTTAGGATTTTTGAAGGGGGCCTGGCAGTTTTCTTTGGCTCTGACATGCAGAGCTAGTCTGCATCTTGTCACTGTGTGAGAGGATCCAAACTTCAGTTCACACGTCTTATATTCCTCAGGCCGAAGCCTGAGCAAGAAGCCTGTCAGAGTCGAATAGGAATAGCTTGTTTATGCCAGGTAGCTTACATTATCAATGACGATTGTAAGCATTATAAACATTTAAGAATTTGACAGCTTTTAAGTAATTCTATTTAGTCTATTTCGATTAGAGTTACCAATGAAGACTATCAGCATTTATGAATATGACCTCTTGGAAATAAAATTTAAAATGTGCTTTTGTTAGTTTGCATAAGCAGTAAAGCTTATAAACACTTATGAATTTGACAGCTTTTTTGTAATTCTGTTAGAGTTACCAGTGAAGACTATCAGCATTTTTAAATATGACTCTTGGAAATCATAAAAACATGAGCTTTGGTTAGTTTGCATTAGCAGTAAGGATTGTAAACATTTATGAATATATGAGGCAAAATCCTAAAAGGACTTAAAGACTACAAGTTTGTATTAGCGTTCATTAATATGATTTATGACACATTAATTAAGTAATGTGAGTTGAGCGCCTGGTACGTGTACGAAGTCTAGCGGCAGAGTTTTATATATATATTGCAACCTAGCAATAGAATTGCAGGTAAACCAATGAGGAGCGCATTGTAGAAGTCAAGACGTGAGGATCTAAATGCATGAGCCAGTGGTTCAGCGTCTTTGAGGCTAATGAATGGACAGAGACAAGCAATGTGACGAAGGTGAAAGAATCCAATTTTAGAAACGAGCTTCAATTATGAGCTTCTTTATGAGCTTCAAAGGTGAAGGAGAGATCAGAGATGATGCCTACAATTTTTTTTTTTTTACAGTACTGGATGGTTTAATGAGAGTACTATCAATGTCACAAGTAAGGTCATGAAGGACATTTTTAGTAAGTGTTGGTGTTCCAATAAATAATAATCTCAGTTTTGTTCATGTTCAGTTTGAAAAAGTAGGAGTTAAGCCATCCTTTTATTTCATTTGCACATGCTGATAGTGGACCGGTCTGTGGAGTGGGAGCAGATTTACAAGCTGTATGGATTTGAATGTCATCAGCATAACAGTGGTAACTGAAACCGTGGCGGTGAATAAGTTGACCCAAAAGCAGTATATTTATAATGAATAGTAGAGGTCCAAGAACTGATCCCTGGGGGACACCTAATTTCAGAGATACAGCGGGCGACAATCCTGCATAGATATGTACAACTGTATATCTGTGAGATCTGAAGTAATTCAGGAAAGAGCAGCACCCATGACACCAGTATCTGAGAGAGAAGAGAGTCATGACAGATAATATCAAAAGAGGAACTAAGATCAAGTAATAGAAGATTAGAAAGAGAACCGGAGACGTTTCCGAGGGCAGTTTCAGTACTATGTAGAGGACGAAAGCCAGATTGAAAGGGGTCAAAGGGTTATATGCTCTCAGAATCTGGCTAAGAAAAAATAAATATATATATATATATATTCCACAAAGTAACATAATAAGTTATGGTCCTCAAAAAAACGTGAACGCACTACGCCATTTGTAGGGAGCAGGGGGAGCCATTTCCAACATAGCTACTATTATTTCCATTTATGGACATAATGACAAACACTACATTTTTATTTTTACATTATATCAGCTCAAAACCCTAAACAAGTTTGATCATCGGAGTATGTGCTCCATAAGCTCTCCCACTACGATGCCTTTATTTGACCATGAGTATGTTAAATTTGACCATGAGTATGTTAAAGAGCATGTACCGTCCCCTAATTTGGACATAGTTTCAATTCTGTTTCATTGCCCCTACAGTTCATGCTGGACAGACCAGCAGGAACACTGAAAGGTTCTCACCCTGTGCAAAATATGTTAGCACTCCAATGCAAATATGTGATTATAAATAGTTTCGTAAACATTTGTGAAATTCCCCAGCATGATGACGATTGATGCTGTTGTCATGAGAATGAAGGCCCAGGGTAGCCTGGCTTGGTACAGTCCACTCATCATTCAAGGTCATTCATCCATCGTCAGTAACTGCTTTATTCTGATCAAGGTGGCAGTGGATCCAGAGTCTATCCCTGGAACAGTGGGTGTGAGAGGGCAATACACTCTACTAATGGATGGGACACCAGTACCTCACAGGACACGATGCATTTACACACTCATTCACGTCTTGGGGCAATTTACCGTAACATATCCAATTCATCTGCATGTTTTTTGGGAGGAAACCAGAGAAATCCAAAGGAACCCACACGGACAAAGAGAAACTCCACACAGAGAGTAACCAGGATCAGCATCGAACCGGTGACTCCAGAGCTGTGAGATAGCAACGCTGGTACCACTCATTAATAACAATGCTTGAAATTCCTAAAGAGGGTTGAGTGTCGATTCTGAGCATGCATGTAGCATTAAATGCAGCAACACTATTTTCTACATTTCTACAAATAACCCCCTATGAATCTTCCGAGCTGAAATTGAGCAGGCATCAGATTGGAAACTTCAGCTAGTCCATTTGAAAAATATCTGAAATAACTCTTCCCTGAGATGACAGTTTTCTAAGAGCATTTTGTTCGATGAAAGTTCCCCATAGCGCTGTCTGTGTTTAACAGACTGAGACAGCCTTATCGCTTCTGCCTTGCTGCTGATCCTCGTTCAGCCTCCGCCTGTCTGGACTTAGATTGGCTGTGGCTTTAAGCCGCATGCAGATCAGTGTGTTGGGACAGCTGGCGCCAGCCTGATAGATTCTACTGCCATTGTGCTACAGACAGCAGGGAGATAAACAACAGCAGGCGTCTAACACACCTGGGCAGAGAGGAAAAAATCCACACGGCTCTCTGCAGTTAAGACTAATGTTGTATGGCGCAACATAGTAAGGAATCATGAAACCATGGGGTGTCATGGGGTTTCAATCATCTGCATGGGGAAGTGGTAGCTCATGGTTAAGATGTTAGACTTCTAGATGTTAGAAGGTCATGGGTTAAAATCCCAGCACCACCAAGCTGCCACTGTTGGGCCCTTGAACAAGCTCTTTACCCGTCCTCTGCTCAGTTGGTTAAATGAGATAAATGTAAGTTGCTCTGGATAAGAGTGTCTGCCAAATGTCATAAATGTAAATCGTTGGTCTAACGTTACAAGACTCACTGGCGGCTGTGGCTCAGTCGGTAGAGCGGGTTGGTGGTTCGAATGGTGATCCCATGCCGAAGTGTCCTTGGCCAAGACACTGAACCCTAAGTTGCCCCCGATGGCAAGCTAGCACCTTGCATGGCAGCTCTGCTACCATTGGTGTGTGAGTGTGCTCTCATTTGTTAGTCGCTTTGGATAAAAGCGTCTGCTAAATGAATAAATGTAAATGTAAATGATAGAATTAAAAACTTTGTGCGCTGCATTATCATCGTTAAATTTATCAGCTCCAGAGTAGAAGCTTTAGGGCTAAGGATTAAAAATGACATGGAAAAGCAGCAAGATTTCAGTCTTGCGCAGGAAAATTCTGAAAACTGACCTTCAGCTGTGTGCATATGCATGTGTGTAGTAAGGGAGGGCGAGATGGAAAGAAGGTGCTTCCTCTCCCACTTTGATGTTAGACCCAAAATCATGGTCCTTGCCCTGTCTTGGTGGACATCCAGACAGATCTGGTAAGAAAACTCAGGGCTGTCTGCTCTTCTTCCTGCTCAGTCCATAAACACTCCCAACATCCCCCATATGTGCACAATGGATCATATCTACTGCCTTAAGGCCTAAATTCCTTTATCGCTCTCATAACTTTTCATGGGAAATTCTAATGTGAATTCATACTCATGTAATGATTTGTAAAAAACCTTCTTCAGTTGTAAAGTATTATTTAGCTTTTAGCATGCAGAGAGGACAAGGGACACCTTACACAGAGCTAATAGTCCATCACAAATCAGTTATACTTGGTTGCAATGGCTTGAGATATAGCGTCCACTGAATTTGGAACAACAAAGAGTAAAGAGGATGGTTCTGTAGTGAAGTCCAGTTTACATAATCAAGAAACCAGAGATCACAGGTCAAAGAGATCATGGTCCTCTTCTTTAGCATGGCGGCGTGTAGAAGACAGATCTGACACTAGTGGACTCCATATTTGTCCAGCAACACCGTGGTCTATCTCCAGGTCACTCAGTGAGTGAGTCCTTATGACAATAAGGAATTAAAAGGGCAAAAAAAGGCATCTCGGAGTCTGTTAGGCATCCTAGGAATTCAAGGTCTGGACAGCAGTGACCCTGTAGAATTGTCTGAAAAGTTAGGAGATCATAAAGAGAAGCCTAGTGGAGAATAACCCACCATTCAAGGGCGTAACCATGGTATCGACATGGGTGGGGGGTGGGGGGGGGTCCAATGAACTTGGCGGGAGGATATTCAAGTGAATGTAACGTTAATGGTCAAAAACTGGAATTGACGTTAGCCGAGCCTACTGCCGGGGTGTGCAAATATCAACAGTTAATTTTCGATCTTAAGAACAAACCAAGCCATGGTATGATGCCTTATATACTAAAATAAGGTTACCTACTATTTAGGTATCTAGTTACGTCCTGTCTGGGAAATAAAAGCTCGTGTGTTCTGCTGCACTTTTCTACACTCGGCTATTGTCTCCATTTCTTACAGACTGAGCGGCTAAAATACGTATATCAACAAACTTGCGTTGAGTCTGGGTGCAACCAAGTGTGTGTGTGTGTGGGGGGGGGGGCACAGATATTTTCCTTAACAAACAGAAATATATTAAAAGGACTAGACATAAATAAATAGAATAGATGAAGAAAAGACGGATCCGTTGGCAGGGTTCATTAAATGGCGACATATATAAAATGTTTTGTACTGTATATTGGGGGGACAGATTTTTATTTCCTCAACTTTGGGGGGACTCGACCCCTCCAATGAATGTGTGGTTACGCATTTATTCAAACTTATTCAAATCTTAAACCACGTCTCATAAATATTCAAGGGCTTGGTTCCATTCATGCCGCTTAATGTCAGGACAGAAAGGAAGGGAAGAGGCTGAGAGACGTAGTTGAGAGATAAGAGACTGACACATTAAATATTAAGTGGGAAGGGTGAAAGAGAAAAGTATTTTAAAAAAAAAACCTTTCATGGTGGCAAGACATATACATGTGTTGAAGTAGGAGGCAATTAACTGCCTGAATGGCAATGTTCACCCAAACTAATTCAAAGGAGTACTGACAGATGGAAATGAAGAAATCTGAACCGTGATATGTTGAACTGATCATTCAATACTGGCAACAGAGCGAGAACTTTCTGTATTGTGTTTGGAAGACAGTATGTGTTCGAATGTGTGTGTTGGAGGACGTTTAAAGATATATCATTTCAAAGGACATTTAGATTTAACCAGAGTAAAAGTTTTTAACATGTCGCTTGAAGATGTAGAAAAGATGACTGCCGAAAATGCATCTCATTTAATATGGACCAAAAAAAGGGCATATTTTTATTGGCTAGATCAAGCTGGCCCATAATTAACTACAAATGCTCCAATGTCGAAGTCTTTTCATGAAGTCAGGCAAGATTTGAATTAACTGGCGGAAACACTGGTGTAACTTGTGAGATTTGCATTGGTGGGGGCGGCGATGGTTGAAATAATAACGAGACTTGATGGGAATGTAGCTTAGCTTTATTGCTGATAAAATGCTAATAACTCCACATCCCAGCCATAAATCAACTGGGGAAAGTTTTATTTATTTATTTATTTATTTATTTATTTTTAAACCTGTAGCAAGTTAGACTACATTGATCATTTTAAAGTTCAATTCAATTCAATTCAATTCAATTCAATTTTATTTGTATAGCGCTTTTTACAATAGACATTGTCTCAAAGCAGCTTTACAGGAATATAAACACCGTACACAC
>JAFFST010046271.1:11758-22907 GCA_022414735.1 Noturus placidus | reverse complement strand
ACCCCGCCTTGTGCCCGATGCCTCCTGGGATAGGCTCCAGGTTCCCCGTGACCCTGAAAAGGAGTAAGCGGTTGAAGATGGATGGATGGATGGATGGATGTCTTACTGGGTAAGACCTTTTAACCAACTTCGTGCTGTTGAAAAAGTTCTACGTAAGGTGTTGATTTGATTGAACATGATTTGCAGTAATCAAGCCTTGTTGTGTCTAGTCCAGCTGAACTCCATTATGTATGCAGTTTCATAGAGTTGGGGAATTAGTAACTATGGGGACAAATACATTTTCACACAGGCCCATTTGGTATTTATATAACTTTTTTTTTGCTTCAATAAATAACATTATCATTTAATAACTGTACTGTGCTTTTACTCAGGTTGCCTTTGTTTTATCTTAGATTTTGTTTTAATTTCTGAAACAGTGTAGAATAAGAGATACACAAAATAGAAGTAAGCAGGATGGGGCAAATACTTTTTCACAGCACTGTAACATTTATGGAAGGGATCTCTAGTTTCAGTGCTTTGTATAATCAGCTGTAACCTTAAATGTTCTGGCAGAGGCAAGTCTTTACAGCAGATGCGTTTTCATTTTGTGTTTTCTTTGTAAAATGACAAGCTGCGTATTTTTTTTCTTTCTTTCATTTTCTTAATGACAGAGAGATACAGTAGGAAAAAAGAAAAACTTGCTGACGGACCAACTGTTTACAGCTGCTTTAAAGTAAGGCGATGACAAAAGTTTGTTTTGTAGACGTAACACATCATAAAATGTAACTATACATCGATAGAAATGATGATATGTTGTTCGTTAATAAATAAAGAAATAAATCATTGTTAGCATTGGTAAATTGTTGTGCTATAGGAACAATTAAAAACATCCCAGGATATGCTGCTACAGTATAGACAAAAATAGTGTGATAACGGTACCTCTGCTTCATCTCATTATGATTATTTCCCATCTTATTTCTTTATAACTGCATGTGTTTATGTATAATTGTTCTGTACATACATGTGCTTGTGTGTTGTGCGTGTTTGATCTAGTCCATTACGGGATAATTAATGTGGAGGAGTATTTTAACCACAAGTTTGCCCATTTCACATCTGTGTGTGTGTGTGTGTGTGTGTGTGTGTGTGTGTGTGTGTGTGTGTGTGTGTGTGTGTGTGTGAAGAGGGGTAGGTATGTCCATGTTTAAGTAGAAATGTGTGTCAACATTGCGAAGGATGAATCACACTTGTGTTTGTTTTGCACTATTTCTGCTTGTTGCAGATGTTTTTGGTCAAGGACGAGAAACCGATCTTGTTCGTGCTGACGTACCCCCTCATAGTATTTCCACCATTTGGCTCTAAAAAGCCACAAACCCCCGAAATGCTGGCACGGTGATCTGACGGGATCTCCTCATGGATAAAATGACACATCTGACCTGCTTAGCGCTCCAGGTTTTCTTTCTCCACATATGAGGAAGTGAAAATTCTTTGAACTGCAGTATTTCCTTTGATTAGATGTTAAACAACACCAGCCATTTTTATTTTTCTCTGCCAGATGTAATGTAATATGCATACTGTAAATTTTTCACATCGAGGATCCTGTTTTCAGACCATTAAAAAGATACACATCTTCGTCTTTTGAGTGATGACATGTGATGAAGCTGCACTTTATTTCCTGCTCCTCTGAGGCTGTCCTTGTTCTTGAGCATAGTCGGGTGAATTTTGCTTGGACATCGTCCAATCTGACAGCACCTGACCAGAATTCTCCATTAGCCTGTTCACCTCTTACACAATAGATCAATAATGATTAAGAGATAAGGGCACTCTTAAAGTTACCCGGAACAAGTCTGCTTCAAGAAACAACTTCATGCAGTGTGCACAGGAATGCTTTGAGGTTGGAAACAAAAACTGTAGAGCGAGATATTAATAAAGTCTAACGGCTGTGTCAGTGGGCTAACAGGTAGCTCTTAGTTTACTTTAAAACACCACAATAATGACATAATTTACATTTAAGGCATTTCTCAGACACCCTTCTCCAGATCGACTTATAATTATCTCATTTATACAACTGAGAAGTTGAAGGTTAAGGTCCTTGCTCAAGGGCCCAGCAGTGGCAGTTTGGATTTGAGCATCTTAACCACAGAGCAACCACTTCACCAACATAGATGTTGTACACGCCTTAAAATGAAGACATTTCTACACTCAGACTACGTCAGTTTTAAATAATTAGTCACTAAAGAGACAGTGAAGCTTCATAGTCAGGCCAAAAATAAGATTTTCCGAACAGTATGACCGATAGACGGCGGCTTCTCGTGACCCTTGTCATGTAAAACCATGATAACAGTATTAATCTGTTATTTTTCCCCATCAAACATTTCAAGCTAGCGTTCAACTAAAAGACAGAATTGCAGCCAAGCAGTTGGATACAGTTTTTGTCTCTTATTTATTGTCACGTATTCCACGCTTGGTGCGGTGATAACACACAATACTTCGCAACGTCATTGTGTTCAAAACGTTTTTTATACTGTGGTTGTGAGAGCTTGTGAATTTGATGCAGGTGCTGATTAGAATGAACATGAGTATTCTGGGAATTGCAGTCCGTGGCGGCCATGTTTGTAGGCCGCAGTGCATGATGGGAAAGGTAGTCACCGGTTTGCCGTGACATGACATTTATACCATAACACTGTTGAATTCTCAATTCTAACTGGTCATCTCTCACAGCAGTCCCAGGTACATGGCAAAGCACAGGTTTATATTCATGTGCATGTCGTAATTATGAACTGTTTCCATAGCAACTGATAATTCACACGGACCTGCTCCACGTAATCTACGACTAATTCTATATAAAAACAAATTTGAAAACACTATTTAACAGAGAAAAATTATCCAATATATATTATATTCATGCGAGTATAACCTGAGTGAGAACGAACTTGTTTCGTGGACGTTCTGCAACGTTATTTAATAATTCTTTAATAAAAAAATAATCATAATTTGGGACGTGCTTACAGTAATTCCACTTGTTTCAGGCCGCATCACCGTCACCACCCCGTCATTAATTAGATTCCAGTATTTAACAGTACGGTCACAAACATTTTATAACTTACTTAGCTATACAGCTAAACAGTGTATAAATAGTGCCAAAGATTTTTCTTCAGATCCTTATTAGGTTTGAAATATAATCAGCACTTGCAGTGTTAAATCTGTATTCTGTAAACAGTGAGTTTTATTTGAATGATTTGAGGTTGGCAAGGTTTTCCTCTCAAGATGTTGAACTGTAAACATTCCTTAGTAATTAGTCTGTATTCCCAACAGCTATGTTAACTCTGCAATGTATATTGTCATATAATGGAATGCAAGCCAACCCCACACAACTATTGCAAATACAGAGATACATCCGCAAATGTCTGGAGATGGTTATGCAAAACTTGATTACATTGCCAAGGAAATGACATTTGTAATCTGTCAGGTATAATTCAGAGTTAAGTATGGTAGGAGCAGACCAGATGTGATGTCAGGTCATCATTTTTTTTTTCTTATTATGGAAAGGGATGTTTGTGCGTCGCTGTCCTGGCTTATTGAAAAATGGCATGGTCTTGTTACGCTCTCTAGTGGAGAGAACACAGTATGGAGGTGTACTACTCTCCTCAAAGTACTGGAATAACCTTCAACAGCTTTGGACAGTAATCTACAGAATAAGGCATTTTTGGATAGTTCATAACTTCTTCTTTTATTTAAGTGTCTTTTCTAAAAAAAGAAATCTTCCATTGTTCTAGGTTTAAGCTTTTTTTTCTCAGAAATGTCTTTTCTCAAAGCAACTTAGGATACAGCAATGATTGATGGCGAAGGACCTTGCTGAAATTCATGCAAGGCAGTCTCAGAATTTGAAATCCACGAACCTTTGAACTCCCCTGTGTGGAAACTTTGTCACTGAGGTACAAGAGCCATGTAAAAGGGCTCAGATTTACCTAGAGCAGTTTTATCTGAATGACACATTCAGAAGACGTGTAGATAGATAGACAGATTGTGTATACACTCCTCGAGGAGTTCTTTCGAAGGCTAGAAGGTTAGAAGCATTTCCTTTTCTGAATGGGAAATCTTATGTTGTGGGTTTCTACATAAAAGCTTTAAGGATTCCTCCAAAATGATAACCTGAAGAAAGAAGGTGTCTAACGTAGAGAAATCAATAACTGCATTTACATCTAATGCTAACTTTTTACATACAGTTATGCTCAGAAATGTAAATACCCCTTGCAGAATCTGCAAAATGTTGATAATGTAACGTAAGAGGGATCCTTAAAATTGCATTTCGTTTGTATTTAGTCCTGCCTTGAATAAGCTATTTCAGAAGTTAACAGATGTTTACATACAGACCACAAGACACAATAATAATAACTCAAATTTTACACACGCTTGATTCTTAATACTGTGTGTCCTTACCTGGATGATCCGCGACTGTTTTTATGTTTTGTGAGAGTTGTTCATAAGTCCCTTGCTTCCTGAGAAGTTAAACTGCCCACTGTTCTTCAGAAAAATCCTCCAGGTCCTGCACATTATTTGATTTTCCAGCATCTTCTGCATATTTGACTGCATAATGTATGCAACACGATACATTAAGAGCCAGGGGGGTGTAAACTTTTGAACATCGTGATCGGTGTAAATTGTTATTATTTTGTCTTCTGGGTAACATGTAAATATCTTATTTAGCGTCTGAAGGGCAGCACTAAATGGAAAAAAAAATACGATCTTTAAACAAAATAATAACAATTTACACCGATCGTCCTGTTCAAAAGTTTACACCCCCCAGCTCTTAATGTATCGTGTTGCATCAGTGAATGTTTGCACCTTTTGTAATAGTGTATAGCCGCTGCCAGAAAAGGGTCAAATATGCAGAAGATGATGGAAAAGCAAATGGAGGATTTTTCTGAAGAACGGTGGGCACTTTCATTTATATATCAACATTTTGTAGCTTATGCAAGGGGTATGTAAATTTATGAGCACAACTATATTATATATAATGAATTTATTTAAGGTGAGTAAGCACATTATTCTGGTCAAGATCATCATGGATCCAGAGACTATCAGAAGAACATTGAACATCACAGGGCACCATGCACGTACACACACAAACACGCACACACACACACACACACACACACACACACACACACACACACACACACACACACACACTTGCAAACTCATTTAGACCTACCCGCATGTTTCTGGGAGGAAACTGGAGAACCCAGAGAAAACCCACAAAAAAAACATGGGGAGAACACACACAAAACTCCACACAGACCTGAGTGCAGGATCCAACCCTGGACCCTGGAGCTGTGACACAGCAATGCTTCCCACTGCACCACCATGCCACCCATGTGGGATAACATTACACCAAAAATTAAGCCCAAAGCAATCTAAAAGTCACATAATAACCTGCCATTAAAACGGATTTAATTCTATAGTTAAAGTTCATTTACACTTGTGTGTGGAGGGAATTTCCCACCAAGTCCTTTCTTTTCCAAGGTTACTGATTCATGTTTTTTTTTTTTTGCACAGTCATAAAGACCAGCTGCAGAAATACTGTAGTAAAGTCCAATACATTCCTAGCACCATAAAGAAATGTCTGTCATTCCACTTCTTACAGTATGTCACCCTACATCAATTATAACTCCCAGCCATATCTGTAAAAGAAGACTATGTCCTCCTTCCCTCCATCCTTTAGCCGCATTATTTGGTCTTGAGTTTGGGTTTGGGTGTAGGAGCAGGCACAGGAGCTGGAGCCGGAGGAGGAGTTTTCACTAATGACATCACAAACTCCACTCTGGGAAACAAAGACAGATAAAAGCCCATTAATAGAAGAAGACTGGAAGCTGTAATTTCTACCAGAGGAGCTTTTACTGTCCGAAGTTGTGAATAAAAGCTCTGAATACTTATCTAAATGAGAAATTTTAGTTTTCAAGAAATTCTAAAAACTTATGTTTGCTTCGTCATTAATGGCTATTGTGTGTAGATAGATGGCAAGAAAAAGTGCCTTTAATCCATTATTATGATATTAATGTCAAACTTGATATGGAATAATTCAAAATGGACCAGGACTGGCTTAAAAGAATAGTTTATCCAGTTTGCATGCTGTTGAATCTGTAGATATAGGATTTCATGATATTTTATCAACAATAGCCTTGTAACATGCTGACCAGGGGAAATGGTTTAAATTACAGTTATACCTTCAAAATAGACCAATAAACCTCATATTTTTATAGACCATTATTACAAATAGTAATACATTAATTATTATTCATTCAGACTGGTTGAGAACGAATCATGTTTTATAAGGAACGTTTATGCAGTGGAATTGTTTGTCATTAAAATTAAGATCTTAGCTGAGCTGTGGCTCAGTCGGTAGAGCGGGTTGTCCACTAATCCACTAATCGTAGGGTTGGTGGTTCGAATCCCGGCCCGGGTGATCCCATGCCGAAGTGTCCTTGGGCAAGACACTGAACCCTAAGTTGCCCCCGATGGCAAGCTAGCACCTTGCATGCAGCTCTGCTCCCATTGGTGTGTGAGTGTGTCTCATTTGTAAGTCGCTTTGGATAAAAGCGTCTGCTAAATGAATAAATGTAAATGTAAATGTAAGATCTTACATCTCCTTTGTTTTTGTCACAAATGACTGGACTGCACTGATAATCCTGTCAATCCGTTCCTGTCAAAATGATTGAAAGTTATGACATGAATATCTTAAGACACTGAATTATGAATAATGTAATTTGCTCAAAAACGTACCTGCTGACGTCTGTATGCCAGAGGCAGAGAGAAAGCACAAATCACACCTGGAGAAAACAAAGAAATCAAGAAGGATTATGTATAACCCCAATTCCCAAAAAGGTTGGGACAGTATGGAAATTGCTAATAAAAACAAAGAGGAGTGATTTGTAAATGTACTTTTACTTGTATTTAAACAAAAAACATATAAAGACAAGGTATTTGATGTTTTACCTGATCAACTGCATAGTTTTTTGAAGGTAAACGTTTATTTTGAAATTGATGCATGCAACACATTCCAAAAATGTCAGCACAGGGCCAATTTAGGACTAATAGCGATGTGACAAGTTGAAATAAGAAGCTGATGTGAAACAGGTAAGGCAATCGTCTAATCGTCTAATGGGCGGCTGCGGCTAGAGCGGGTTGTCCACTAATCCACTAATCGTGGGGTTGGCGATTCGAATCCCAGCCCGGGTGATCCCATACCGAAGTGTCCTTGGGCAAGCACTGAACCCTAAGTTGCCCCCGATGGCAAGCTAGCACCTTGCATGCAGCTCTGCTCCCATTGGTGTGTGAGTGTGCTCTCATTTGTAAGTCGCTTGTAAATGTAAAATTATATTTCTGTAAAGCTCCATTGTAAAAAGCGCTATATTAATTATAATCACCATATATAGTCCTTGAAGAACAAGGATGGGTCAAGGCTCGGCGATCTGCCAACAGATCCAACACTTTAAGAAGAGCATTCCCTAAAGACAAATCGGTAGGATTTCGTGTGCATTTCACCTTCTACAGTGCACAATATAATTAAAAGATTCAAGGAATCTGGTCAAATCTCGATGTATAAAGGGCGAGGCTGAAAACCACGCCTGAATGCGCGTGATCTCCGATCCCTCAGACGTCACTGTCTTAAAAACCATCATGATTCTGTAATGGATATCCTGACATGTTCTCGGGAATACTTTGGTAAAACTTTGTCAGACGACACCATTCGCCGCTGCATCCACAGATGAAAGTTAAGGCTTTACTATGCACAGCAGAAGCCATACATCATTACTGTACAGAAGCGCCGCTCGATCTCATCTGAGATGGACAGTATCACAGTGGAATCATGTTTTGTGGTCCAACAAGTCAAGATTTCAAATAGTTCTTGGACAAAACAGCTGTCGTGTTCTCCGATCCAAAGACAAAAAGGACCGTCATGGTATGGGGGGGTGTCAGTGCCCATGGGATTGGTAACTTGCACGTCTGTGAGGGCAGCATTAATGCAGAAATATTTGTACACATTTTGGAGCAACATATGCTGCCATCCAGAGCAGGACAACGCCAAACCAATTTCTGCCCAGATTACAAGCGCATGGTGCGGGTGCTAGCATGGCCTGCCTGCAGTCCTGACCTGTCTCCGACTGAGAACGTATGGCGCATTATGAAGCGCAAAATAAGGCAACGAAAGAAGGCCGAGTACAGCTGCGCAGCTGAAGAAATGCATAATAGATGAATGAGGAAAATTTTGCTCGATAAACTAAGCTAACTGGTGTCTTCACTCAGTGTCCAAACACTTAATAAATGTTATTAAAAGAAGAGGTGATGTTACAGAACGGTAAACAGTCGACTGTCCCAACTTTTTTTGGAGTGTGTTGCAGTCATCAGATTTGAAATGAGGGTACATTTTCAGAAATATAATTAATTAATTTGTTCTTTTTTGCATTTTCCATACTGTCCCAACTTTTTCAGAATTGGGGTTGTATTTAACTCAAAAGAAAAGTGAATTCAAAAACCAAAAAGGTAAGTACAGCTTATCGTTAGACAGAAAGCTCTTACCAGCAATTACAAGTGTAAGACCATTGGCTTTTAGCCCAATGTAGGTCAACAGGTACAGCAGCACAATAAACTATTAAAAATAAAAAGATATTTATTTTACAACAGGTTATAACATATTTAATTTGTAACATGACTCGGTTCTCATGCAACGGTTCTCAACTTATTTATATATACACAACTATGTTGCTTCTGGAATCTTCTAGCGAGCTACTTGAATTAGCAAATAGCAAGACCTAAAACGACAGCCATTCGTACTGCAGAAGCTAGCTAAGTAACCTAGCTAGTAACCTAGCTAATGTTTGGAACATTCATCATAGCCAACTTGCTAGCAAATAAGAATGTTTATTAACTAGTTAAAAACATGGAATTTCACCTTCCATGTCACTGAAACTCTTGTCTGCATTGTTATCTAGCTATCATAACCTATTTTTCTGTTTCTTTGCTCCTGGGACAGAGCTGCTTGGATGCTATTCTGTCTGTTAGCATGCTAGTATGCTAATGCTGCTATCACATTTTAAGTGCAAAACTGTTCGTAACAATACTGCACTGTTATTTGTTTTTATTTATTTATTTAAAAAATTCCTTCTGGACATGTTTGTCAATCACATGGGAGATGTGTGTCATGAATTTTGTATTTGGAATATTCTCGCTACAAAATGTCAAACTCTTTCATTCTTCTTAAAGACGGTCAGTGATTCTTATCTGATCTTTTATCATATCCTTCAACTGTGTTTTAGAAGTGGGTCCGCTTGTGCTTTACAACTGTGCATATAGTATGCGTTTTCTCATGCATTCAGACCTTCAGCGAGTCTACAATACTATCGATGAAGAAGAGTCTCTTCAGCTCTGTGATTAAAGTAGCGATCAGGAGCACAATCTTCTCCACGACACGAACCGTTGTCTCGTCTGTCAAAGTGCTGTCCTCGTCCAAATAGGACCTTTTAAGTAACACAGAAGAACGAGATATAATTAGACAGGTGACAAAAGCATGTCCTGGAAAATATCCAAACTCCATTAAGTGCTATAATGTTATATACAACATCCTTAGGATTTGAAGAACCTAATATCAGCTGACATTTTGATTTATCAGATGGCATCTCCTGATTTTGCTGAGTGACAGACAGGATCTTAGGTTGATTTTCAGAACCTAAATTTTGTGGCAATTTCCACATCTTAACGAATTCTCTCTTATTCCACAGCACTGCTGAACTCTCATCAGAAAGTAACTTGCATGCTGGGGAGGGGGGTTTCTCCACATGATCTAAAAAAAGATATATATAACAACTAAAAATGTGTAATCACTGGCATGGTGAAGTGTTCTGTGAGGTTTAGTCTATTTAACACTTATATACAGTATCAGAGATAGTGAAAAGTCTTCAGGAAAGTCTTCAGGAAAGAGGAGTTCACGCTTTGTGGTTTCTCAGGAACATGACACACTGCATTTTTTTTTTTTTTTTTAAACTGCCTTTAAATGTAAGTGAAGGAACAATTGTTTATGGATGCTTTAATGTAAGAGAGGAAAAGCCATGCTGTTGTTTATATACTTACTGGAAGGGATGAGTTCCATCATTAAGACGGACCAGGTCCATCGTTTTGAAGAGGAGACGTACAGGCAGGGTGAAGGCCATGATGCCCAGGCCCAGGTTAGACAGCAGAGAGATGGCACTGAGCTGAAAGAGGCAGGTCATGCCCACCACAAGCCCCGTGAACACCAGTGCCGTTTTTCCCACATCCCGCCAATATAACAGGTCCACCACTAATGAAAGGAATATAACACTTTCTGAATAACAAGCTGATTACAGAAAAACAACAATGCCATGACATATTTCCTAGTCTAAATGGATAGTGTTTTGGCAAGTAATGCTACACAATACAGTCAGGTCCATAAGTATGTGGACACTGACCCAACTTTGCTAATTTTACCTCTGTAAACCACCACAACGGATTTCAAATGAGGCAATCAAGATATTATTGAAGTGCAGACTTACAGCTTTAATGCGGGGGGTTTAGCAAAAATATTGCATTAACAATTTAGGAATTGTGGCCATTTTTCTGCCCTCCATGTTCACAGGTTCAAAAGTAAGTGGACAAGCTAACATAATCATAATCCCATGAACATCAACAAATGATGAGTTTCCTCAAATGAGATGCCTTTACTACAGCTGCCTTCAGTTGCTGCTTGTTTGTAGGTCTTTCGGCCTTCAGCTTTGTCTCCAGTGAGCAAAAATAAAATGAAATTAATTTTTTTTTTAAGTAAGAGAAAGGCATGCTTAATTGGGTTGAGGTCATTGGACATTTAAGAACATTTAATTGTGTTGAATTAAGAAACCCTTGGGATGCTTTCATGGTATGTTTTAGGTTATTATCCATCTGTGAATCAGTTTTGCAGCATTTGACTGAATCTGAGCAGACAATATAGCTCTATAAGCTTCAGAATTTATCCTGCTACTTCTATCAGCATTCACATCAGCGATAATCACCATAGTGACCAAGTTCCATTGGCAGCCATACATACCCATGCCAAAACACTTTCTCATCAGAACTGGGCAGGCTTTTTTTGTAGAGGTTATATATATATATATATATATATATA
>JAFFST010046270.1:9536-29746 GCA_022414735.1 Noturus placidus | reverse complement strand
CTTACAAATACACTTTATGCTAGGGCCCCATTCACTCAAACACACACACACACACACACACACACACACAGGCCCATATAACTTAGTGCATTTAGCAAAAGAAAACTCGTTGCAGGCCTGTGATGTTGCTCGGGTACGGTGAGGCCCAAAACACAAAATGGCCGCTTCACTTGTCTCCACAAGCAAAGAAAGAAAATAGAACTTGCACGTGCAAAGTGAGTACTCATGACTTCCAAAGATGAGCAGGGGTGGAATGGTGAAGTAGTGGGATGAACTCAGGAGTGCCAGAGGATATCTAGCAGCACGACATCAATGGCTCGCACACGGAGTAACTCAGCTCAGTACAACGACGCCAGTATCATATCCCGTCGGGACACGAACACAGTCTTTCGTCATGGTTCACAGGACCTGTCCTTTGTTTAAAGTCTCAATGTCTTCCTCGGGTATGCTGTAAGCTAACGGTTAACTGCTAACCACATTTAGCACATGACTAAGCTTTTCTTGCCACAGTAACTTTTAGTCACTATATAAAAGAAAACATTTACAAACTTAACATTCTCTATGTAGATAATCTATGTAGTCTAACACTAGAGGTAACTGGTCGTCAACCACAGGTTAAAACTAATTGGTCTCTTACAAGGTCTGAAACATGTCCATTCTCGAGCTCTGTGTGTCTGCGAACTCCCTAAAACACGTCTCTCTCTCTGCTCCAATGTCTAAGAACTGCCTCTCTCCTACTGTTTAAGTCCCACCCTTTTACTTGGGAATGAACTCTGATTGGATGTTAGGATATACCTTCCAATCAGAGTACAGCACATTTCTCTGTCTCATCACCTTAGTCTGTCACACTTTCTAGCACGTGTTGGCTCATGTACACATCACACAATCTATATACATTTTCTAGCTGAGGTATTTTAACCTGGGCTACATATACATACATATATATACATACATATATATATATATATATTTCGCATTATTAGTGTAGGTAGATCTACTTGACTGGTCATGTTAAACGTAGCTCGCAGGTCAAAAAAGTGTGTGCACCCCTGGTCCAGAGTAACAAAGAAACAAATACCAGAAAGTTTATCTATCTGGGCAGACACATGCACAGCCAGAAAATAGCCCCATGTGATCAGCATCCTCCTGCTCAGTTATAATGCATGCAACATTGAAATACATTAATTAAAGTGCCCACAAGATGTTTGACGTGTGATCATTCTCCTACCAAACATAAGTTCATTGACTCTTCAGCAAGCTTGGAGGTCCTCACCATCCATGGAGATACTATGCCATTTACTCAGTGACTGGAAGCAACAGCAAATCTCCCTGGAACTAATGAGCTCTAATCCACAGTCCAAATCCTCTTTCAGGTTAGTCAATTGATGCTTGAAAGGCCTCTATTGGGATTTCATGTAATAAAAGAACAGTATGGAGTAGAAGTCTGATCCTTATTTGCTCAGTAATATCCTGACAAACCTAAAGCTTGCTTTAGAGTGACAAACCCATGCCAAAATGTAAGATGCTTCCAATATTTTTAATATTCTGGTGGCTTTTGAGATCATTGAGAATAGTCCTCTTCTGGAGCAGCTAAACATGAGTGTAATGAACTGGTCAGCCACACATGTTGGAGTCAAACCCACATTGAGTTTCTAAAAATCACCTGGAACAGCAAATGAAGAAGTTGTGTGTATTGTTAGATTGTCTAAAACTACATTGCAGAAAGAAAAGTGCAGCTGCCTCACAGCTCTAGGGTCCTGGTTTGAGCCGGAGCTTAGGGTACAGTCTGTGTTTCGCATGTTTTCCCTGTCTTTGCATCAGTTTTCAGAAACAAAGTTGCACTGCTTGCATAGCATGAAAAGCTCTGGTTTAACTGCTTCTATATAAAAAAAATCGTCTGTCTTTGTTCAGTTCTCTAACTCTTAGTATAAAGGACACTGATAACTGGTGAAGGAGTTTGTGAGGGAAAACAAATGCTACACCAGTTTGTGTTTAGCAGAAGGACAACGTCCTCTGTTTATTATTGACTATTGAAAATTCAGTCTGATGACTAGGTCTGATTGCCACTGCTTGTCCAGAACACATGAATGATTTTATATCCTGGACCAGGGGAAGACATTATCAATGGTTTATTGTAATGTGGTCAATATACATGACAGCTCTGTGGGGTTCAACAATTTCAGGTTATTAATAATAATAATTATCAATTTGTATAGCGCTTTTTTACAATGGTACATTGTCTCAAAGCAGCTTTACAGAAATATCATTTTTACATTTTACAAGCGACTTACTAATGAGATCACATTCACACACCAATGGTAGCAGAGCTGCCAGCTTGCCATTGGGGGCAACTTAGGGTTCAGTGTCTTGCCCAAGGACACTTCGGCATGTGGAGTCACCCGGGCCGGGATTCGAACCGCCAACCCCACGGTTAGTGGATTAGTGGACAACCCGCTCTACCAACTGAGCCACAGCCGCCCCAGGTTATTCAGGTTATTCAGTTAGAAGTGTGGCATTTCAGTGAAGCATGGAAGAGACAACCCCATGGAAGAGATGATGAATGCTGGTCCACCTAAACAACATGTGTTATGCAAGATAATTTGGGAAACATTAAAGAGAGACTGGCAGTAATGTTCAGGGGTTTTAGGTATTTTGAAGTGAAGGGTGCGTACATTAAAATGTGATCAGTTCATACTAAATGTGTGCTTTCTTGATCAGCCAGAGTCAAGAGAATGTCTGTTGATAGATCTCACAAAACTAGAGGTCAGGACTGTGCTGAAGTGAGTGCCTGGAAAAATCAGACATGTGCTTGGGTTATGCCCACAGTTAAGCATAAAATATTGCATATTTAATCATGTCAATCTATACCCCGCCACAAGATAAGCCTACCATGGCTGTCAAGCCTGAAAGCTATGGTCTCATAAAGGGAAAAGTGACCATAATAAGCAGACATCAGTAAAAAAACAACAGAGAAAAATTGCATACACACAAATGATTTTCCTATTGTGGTAAAAAAAATTACATTTCATCTACAGCCAAATGTTTAATACCACTGGGGATTGTGACAAGTACAAAAATAATCACAAAGTCTAACATGTAACACAATGCCTAGTGATACAATTTTGCAAATGTAGTCATGGCCAAAAGTTTGCGATTACTTTACATATATAATATATAGTATAGTGATCACAATCTTTTGGTCATGACTGTATGTCTACAGCATATTAATTTAAAGCAAATATACTCAACCAATAGTTTACTTGTGGTGTATGGTTTGGTCTGTAATAGAAATAGAAAATTCCTTCCAGAATTCCACTAATGAGCTTATCTGCACATCATTTAGCTGTTGGATTGTTATTTTCTGGATGTTGGTAACGCCTTACAGCTTACAGGAGTAGAGCATAAAGTGTACATTAAGAGCTGGTTGTCCTTATTGTTGGTACTTGTGGTTTTTATTTCTATATTTTTAGTTTGAATTCTCCTGCCTTTCCCAAAGTCTTGCCAGAACAGGCTCTGGATCTTTCATGACGATGCTCAGGATAAAGTGGAAAATTAATGAAATAATTTTTGTAAATTATTATCATTATGACTAGGGCTGCAACAACTAATCGATAAAATCAATAATAATTGATAATTAAAATAATCAACAACAAGTTTCATTATCGATTAGTTGGGTCTGTGACATCAATGCGGAGAACCCCCGTCAGTGATGTCCCTTCACAAAGGTGAAACACACATGTCTATGAATAAAACACATCTGAAAAACAGCAGAGGTCACAGAGTGAGCTGCTGTGGGAAAAGTGTACGATCCAGATTGTCCAAAATATGAAAATGTTTTATAAGTGCTTCAAACTATTTTTGATGAGAGCAGTAACTGTAATGGGGTTATAACATGTAATTGTATATAAATGTAAGAAGTGTCATACATTATAGAATAATGAGTTTGTGTTACTGCAGAACCTTCAACCTCTTAATTTAATTTAATTAATTTTTCAATTTGTATAGCGCTTTTTTACAATGGTACATTGTCTCAAAGCAGCTTTACAGAAATATCATTTTTACATTTTTTTTTTTTTACAAGTGACTTACTAATGAGAGCACATTCACACACCAATGGTAGCAGAGCTGCCATGCAAGGTGCTAGCTTGCCATTGGGGGCAACTTAGGGTTCAGTGTCTTGCCCAAGGACACTTCGGCATGGGATCACCCGGGCCGGGATTCGAACCGCCAACCCCACGGTTGGTGGATTAGTGGACAACCCGCTCTACCGACTGAGCCACAGCCGCCCTAATTAACAATTAACCAATTAACAATCTTACCAATTAACACTTAGTTTGTGCTTTTGTTTTTCTTTTTTAGCATTTTAATATTGTCTTTTAACATAGAATAGCCCAAATAGATACATTTAATACATTTTTCATACCCTTCAATTTGCACAATGTTTGAAGTACAACATTGGGCAGAATGTAAAGGTTTTTTTTTTTTTAAATACAGAAAATAATAATTGACCTTTAATCCAACCAATGGATTAATCGAATATCAAAATAATCGTTAGTTGCAGTCGTAATTATGACCACTGGCATGATGTATGTCATACTGTACTATATACAGTCCTACCAATAAAGCTTCTTGCAAGTGAATTTAAATTAACTGAGAATTATTAGAAAGATTGATTAGCACTAATCCATTGAAGAATGTGGTCTAGTGGTCACTCAAGCCAAAGACACAGACCAGGATTAGGACAAGCAACAATTGTGTGGGTGTCATAGAGAGAAAAGGAGATAGAATAACCATAAAATATCTGACAGGTATATGACAAGTATATGACAGGTGTTGCAGTGAGTTTTGTGCAACTGTGTGAGCTGAAATTCCTTTGGAAGTACAAAAGGGGGGTCCTTCTCCAAGTCTCACATGTTTACTAATGGTTCAGTGAATCTCTTGTATTAACTGAACAATAAAAATATAAAAGATTGGGCAGAAAGAAGAAGAAGAATTTCTTACCATACATGGAGTTGCTCTGAATGGATGCCACAAGAAGTACCAGGGCAATGAGTGTAGACAGTGGGAATGACGAAAATGCCATATTCACTTGCAAAAATTCTCTCATCCGTCTGTCCGCTATGCTGAAACCTTGTAAAACCTGAAGATGCAAAAAAGTCTCACTGAACGTCTACCTATACAAACAGAACAGGGAAGACACACAACCAACACTAATTATCTAATTAAATTTGCTGGTGCAAGTTGTTGGTGCATTCTTTTATACACACACATTTTGACATACTCATGCACTGCCTCAGAGATTCCACTGATCTGCATGTGTCACTCACTGTGTGTGAGGTGACACAGCGATCCTATCTCAGTGCAGAAAACATGACAAAGCCTAAACTAAAGACAGAGAGAGTTAGAAACTGTTTCTTCCAACAGATATTAAAAAGTGCAGCAATTTAAAAACCCTCATGTAAACCCTAGATAAAGTAGGTCCTAATGGTGGCTTTCGATCAGTGGACAATTCCTAATCCTCATCCTCCAATGTGCTCATGTTTACAGGAAATAAAACAAAATGGAAAATATGGGACATCGAGCAGGACAGAATATTAATGTTTAAAAAACATTACATGTATTTGTTTATTTTTTTTAATAAGATGGAATAGCATAAGAGACTGATATATTGTAAAGCATTTGGTTAGTAGACATCTCTGAATTGATTTTGACAAAGTTCCTCCATTTGGGTTGGAATGAAAGGGTATGAAGTCAGTAGAAAGGTTTCTTTAGTGTCCTAAGTTATTGTAACTGTAACCTTAATTGCCTACCACCAGTAAACTGTTTGTGTCTTAAGGACTGTTCCACAGGCTCATGTGCAATAATTGTTTATGGTTCACTAAACAAGCACGAAAAACTTTATTTAAACACTTTCTGATAATGATCTGTAAAGCTTATTTGGATTTTACAAAATTATCTATAAAAATAGTCTCCAGAAAAAGGGACATTTCTTTTTTTGCTGGTGTCAAAACACACAGTGCATCGTGTGCGCGCGCACACACACACACACACACACACACACACACACACACACACACACACACAGGTGCATCTCAAAAAATATTTTGTTCCCTAATTTAATTCAAAGTAGAACTTTCATATGTTTAAATATTTTTTTTTGTTTGTTTTAATCTTGATGATTATGAATGCCAACATGTACTGTGACATACTGAAGCAGAGCATAATCAGTATGCAGTATTCCAGCATGATAATGGCCCCAAACACACTTCCAAGACAACCACTGTCTTGCAAAAGAAACTGAGGGTGAAGGTGAAGGACTGGTCAAGCATGTCTCCAGACCTAAACTCTATTGAGCATCTGTGGGGCGTCCTCAAACAGAAGGTGGAGGAGCACAAGGTCTCTAACATCCACCAGCTCCGTGATGTCATCATGGAGGAGTGGAAGAGGACTCCAGTGGCAACCTGTGAAGCTCTGGTGAACTCCATGCCTAAGAAGATTAAGGCAGTGCTGGAAAATAATGGAGGCAACATTGACACTTTGGGACAAAACAAAATCGATAACCAGAAAAGCAAACACGAGATAAGGCTTGAAAATATGACAGAGACTATGAAACTGAGCATAATACATCACAAAGTTATAGTGTTCACAAAGTCTCTTTTATAGCATGGTTGTGAATACTGTGAATTGGATGCAGGTGTACATGATTAGAACAAGTGAGTGTTCTGTGTGTGAGTATTCTGGGAATTGCAGTCTATGGCGGCCATGTTTGTAGGCCGCTGTGCAGGATGGGAAATGTAGTCACTGGTTTGCTGTGATATGATTTTTTTCTTTTCTTAATTGTAAATAAAATGTTACTTTTCTGAAAGAAATGAATATCTAATATATATATATACAGTATATACACACATATACACACACACACACACACACACACACACACACACAAACAACCTGCGTAATATTGTGCAGGTCCCATCAGCAGTGTGGCAGGGAACATTATCCTGCTTTAAAAAGCCACCAGTATTATGGGAATACCACTGCTATGAATGCGTGTATTTGGTCTGCAACACTGTTTAGGTAGGTGGCCCATGACAATGTAACATGAATTCTATGAATGCACATGAATGCTATGACCCAAGGTTTCCCAGCAGAACATGCCCAGAGCATTACACTGCCTCTGCTGGCTTGACTGCTTCCCATTCTGAATCCTGGTGCCATCTCTTCCCCAAGAAAGCAACGCACATGTACCCGGCCATCTACATTATGTAAAAGAAAACATGATTCATGAGACTAGGCCACCTTCTTCCAGTGATCCATGATCCAGTTTTGATGTTCATTCAGCAGTGGAGAGGGGTCAGCATGGGCATTCTGACCGCAGCAAGCTGTGATGCACTGTGTTATGACACCTTTATACAGTGCCTTGCGAAAGTATTCGGACCAACATTGGATCATTCAGAGATCCTCACTGAACTTCCGGAAAGAGTTTGCTGCACTGAAAGTAAAGGGGCTGAATAATTTTGCACGCCCAATTTTTCAGTTTTTTATTTGTTGAAAAAGTTTGAAATATCCAATAAATTTCGTTCCACTTCATGATTGTGTCCCACCTGTTGTTGATTCTTCACAAAAAATTACAGTTTTATATCTTTATGTTTGAGGCCTGAAACGTGGCAAAAGGTCGAACAGTTCAAGGGGGCCGAATACTTTCGCAAGGCACTGTATTTAAAACCATTGAGCAGGTGCCAAGTCCTGCTGGTAAAGGAAATCAGCATCTCCATAAAGCTTGGAAGCAGGAAGTGCTCTTCAATCTTTTGGTAGACGGCTGCATTGACTCTTGACTTGAGAAAATACAAAGGACCAACACCAACAGATGGCATGGCACCCTAAATCATCACTGACTGTAGAAACTTCCCACTGGACTTCAAGCAACTTGGATTCTGTGCCTCTCCACTCTTCCTCCAGGCTTTTGGACCTTGATTTACAAATGAATTGCAAAATGTACTTTCATCTGACAATTGATTGTGGTTGTGTGTACTGAAACAGACTAAGAGATTACAGGCTCAGGAAACATTTGCAGGTGTTTTGAGTTAATTAGCTGATTAGAGCTCTTCTCAGGTTGACATTTCTGTATTATAATTTTTTTATTCTAATATTTTGAGATACTGGATTTTAAAGTTCCATGAGCTATAATCCATAATCATCAAGATTAAACCAAAAAAGAAATCTTGAAGCATATGAAAGTTCTACTTTGAATTAGATTAGGGAAAAAAATATTTTTTGAGATGCACCCGTGTGTGTGTGGGTGTGTGTGTGTGTGTGTAATATTATATTATATATATATATATATATATATATACACACACACACACGCACACACACACACACACACACACATATAGATAGATATTAGCATTGTTGAGTCAGTACAGAAAAATACTCTAATACATGGTACTCTCAGACTGCTCCAAGTGACTCTGGAAAGTGTGAAATATCAATTCAAATTTCAGAGATTTCCAACAGTTTTTTTTTGGACTCAAATATTTTGTCATCATAGACTGATGATTCACATTTAAGCAATACTTGACTATGGCATACTACCTAAATTTGTATTGACCTGCCACTTGCATCCACCAGAATAATCCAAGCAGAAGAGAAAGGTGTAACTAACTTTTCAAATTCTTTTGAGTTCATCAAAAAGCAACCACAAGATCAATCTGTACAACTGTTAACTACAGCGCTGTGAAAAAGCATTTGCCATATCCTGATTTCTTCTATTTTTGTGTACAGTCATGGCCAAAAGTTTGCAATCACTTTTCATATATAATATATAGTTTAGTGATCGCAAACTTTTGGCCATGACTGTATATCTCATACTAAATTGTTTCAGAAAATAAAACAAAATCTAAGATAAAAAAGGCAACCTGAGTAAACAAAATGGTGTTGGGACTAGAAAGGACCACAGTGAATTATCTCTAAATGGAAAAACTTGAAACCATGGTTATTATAACTTTAAAAAATATTGCTAGTTTTATTTTTATTTAATTTTGTATTTTGGTTTCATTTCAGTTAGTTTTAATGGTGCATAAATAGTTTCATTTTTATTTTTTAAAAATCATAAATTTTTGCTTTCATTTAGTTTTAGTATCATTTTAGTTTTTAATATCATGGTAATCATACTTTTAAAAAATCCCATGGGCTCAGTTTTTCCCTACCTATTAATTTCACCATTAGCGGTCCTATGGGCATAGATTTGGTTTGAACATTGGGGGGTTTGAATTGAAGTGTGAATGGGTATGCTTCCTGGTATTAATTTTTTTTAATTAAATTTAAAAAATACATAAATTGAAAAAATTCAACGGTGTTATATCAAGTTCGTTACATAATTTCCCTCTGCTTATCTATCTTTCTACCTGTCTACCCATCCATCCATCTGCCTGAACAATCTATCATCCACAATCATGTATGATCAAATGATTGTTTCATTAAAAAAAATTCCACGTGGGCACAATAATAGTCCAAATGAATGCACACTGTAACTGACTAAAACTTATACACATAATTTATTGGGAGATTTTATCATGCCACTATAGAGCACAATGTGAACTCGACATCTAGTGTGAACAACCTTGTTGTTGATAATAACGAGAACTATTAAAATAAAATTTAGCTAACATAACACAAGGATAATCTGTTATAGTGATAGTTATGGTTAAACTGCAATTAATTAGCTAGCTAGTTACAATATATGTGGAGTTTTGTTAGCTAGATTACACCACATTATCCTACTTCCTTCTGAATACATGTTGTTTTTTTTTTCCTGTCCCTCTCTGATACAATACTCTAATGCAGTACAAAATAGTTTCCTGGGCATCGCTTCTCTTTCCTCTTCCAGTTGAACGACAGTTAATCAAGCATTGTGTAGTTGGCAGTTGTTGGGCAATACCAACTTGTGCAACTGAGGAGGGCTCTTGGAATTTTGGACTTATTATTACAAATTAAGGATCGACTTGGAACACCAATAATGTTACAAAATAAATTGCTTCTCCATATATTTTAGTTGATCATGGTATAAATATTAGTGGGATGTAATTGACAACATTTGGGTTGTAATTAAAACACACACACACACAATATATGTTCATGTACCTTGCATAACTGTATGAGCCCTTATGTCACACTACAATTCAGTACATTTTTGGTCACTAACTTGCTTTGATGACTTGCACTGAATAGAATCAGCCAGGGTTGCATAGTCCGGACAGTAGCTGCTGATAGCCTCCAAATGATGATCAGTCATTGTGGAACGGTGTTTGGACTTAATAATCTTCATGTGGGAAAAGGCTGACTCACATAAATAAGTAGAGCCAAATAATGCAGTTAATGAGGTTACGCATTTCCTCATGTTTGGTTACTTTCCCCTGTGAGTAAGTTCCAAAACTGTCCATGAGCCCTGGACTTCAGCTGAATGTCAGTCTGTAGTTTCAAAATCTCATCCTCCACTTCAGACGAGTTCAGGTGAAACAGTGTTGCAATTTTTGATGCGAGTGAAACAACTTCAGCATCTTCCCGAAATGGATAGCACATGAATGTAGCGATTGGCTTGATTAATGCAAAGTCTTGAAAGCGTCTGTCAAATTCTGACAGACAAATGTCAATCTGCTGTATGTAGCATGCACTGTCAAGCTGCACACATGACTTCCCTTGCGTCTCCAGCTCTGACAGGAGGTTCTGGAAGTTTGCCAAATTATGGCTCTGCAGCTTTGAAGACAGTTGCATTTTTCGTTTGAATGCATTAATCGGGCGGCTCATATATACCACAGTTTTGTCTTTTCCTTGCAGCTCTAGATCAAGGTCATTCAACATGTTGGTCAGATCGGTTAAAAATGCCAAATCTAGGGGTTCGAATGGAGTAGGACGCGAAGCTGGAGGCTCCTGCTGATTTCGATTAAAATTTTAATTAACTTGCGCTTTTTGGTCATATAATATACTTTATCTTATTTTACTCCTTATCCTTGCTTATAATTAGAATATTTTGTCACGTTAAAATGTCAGGAAAGAATACGAAAACCTGAGGTGGCATTGAAACACGACTGAGGCCAATTGCGCGCACCGTGAGCGTGTCCTCCTCTCCCCCTGAATCCGCGTCGCCAAGCCGTGACTTTGATCTCACCGCACTCAAGCTTGAGCTGTTGGCTTCATTAAGGAAGGATATCGCTGATATTTTTAATACGGAGCTCCAGGAGATTCTCAAGGAAGCGCTGTCTGCTATCCATTGACCTGCATGCTGTGAAAACACAGCAGGTTAATGATAAAGTTGCTAGCGAGGCCGCCATATCAGCATTGAGGGGTACGGTCGGGTAAAATCGAGTATGCGCTTACACATGACATAGCACACATGAAGTCTACCATCGAGTCTCTCACTGAGACCGTGCCTCAATTACAGAATAAATGGGAGGATTTGTCTTTCCGAGAGGTTGTCTCAGTGTGGACAACTTTTGGTTATAGAGGGATACACTGCTGTCTCCTTTAGGTTAAGGAGACTTTGGGTGTTTTTATGTTGAAGGGTTTTTTGGGGGAGGGGAAATCACTCCGGCTCTAATTGACTATTTATATCCCTATGGTTTACTTTATTAGATTGTTAGTAGTTATATTGATCCCAGCATGGCTAGGACAGGCACGCCTTTTAAGATTTACAAGATTTATATATTGCCCTTGAGTCTTATGCCTGTTGTTGGGTTTTATAATATTTATACAACCAGCAATAGTTAGTGTAACTATCATGTGTCGAGGTGATGGGGTTGGGGGTGGGGCTGGGGGGTTATGAGAATGAATCTTGTGTAAATGAACCACATGTAAAATTGCATATAAATGAATCATATATAAATTTTGTTTTTGGGGGGGGGGTGTTACTTTAGTTAAAAGTTTGATTCTGTATGGATGTATGAAAATGAATCATATGTAATTAAATCACATGTACATGAATCATAAGTAAATTAATCAAATGTAAACTTTCCTGGGTGGGATGGGAGGGGCTGTTATCGGGGTAAAAAATGTTGATTCTGTATTGATATACTTTGTTGTACTCTGAAAAGTGTATGTGTCACGCCTCGACCAGCAGAGGGCGCCACAATATAGACTTTGCCCGGTCATGTGACCCTCTTACGTGGTTACATGCCGGAAGTAGGGAAGAGTCTCGTCAGGTGTGTCGCGTTTAGCCTAGTTAAGAGCTCTATATAAATTCCTGGTTTTCGGGACTAAGTTGCGCGTTATTGTTTCGTTGTTTTGATGTTTGGAGATAGTTTGGAAATGTTTGGACTGTCTGGAAGGATCGGCTTGTTTTTGAAAGGGTTTGATTTATGTTTCTATTATTTGTAAATAAAGAACCTGCTCTTGCGATTACTTCCTGCCTCCTCCTCCGCTCCGTGACAGTATGAGAATCAATAAAAATTGTTATGAACAAAAAAAATATGCCAAATCTAGCAGCCACTTGCTTCTTGTTCTTAACGATGAGGTGACTCACCCGGAATGACCCTTCAGTGGCTGCCTTCGCTTTTGTAGTTAGCTGTGAGAAAAATGACTGCTTTCCAGACAATTGAGATTTTAGTTCTTTCACCTTTCTCCTTCTCAGCTCGCTTTTTGGGGGAAAGTTGGTGTTGTAGTTTTTATGAAGGGTCCGAAAATGCCGCTCCACATTCCCTTTCTTAGGAATAGCGATGGTAGACTGGCAGATGAGGCAAACGCACTTCGAAAATGACATAGTGACAAAAAAAATCCTCCTCCCACTCCGAATGGAAATGGTAAGTTTTAGGTTTTTTACTTGGTCCAGCTTCTTTACTCATTTTTAAACCCTTTCTCAAGTTCAAAAGAAATACATTGGAGGCTAACTGGGCAACTCGCAAGCTTGCTAGAGTTTTGCAGCACTTAGCGCCGTTGTATGCGCATGCGTATGCGCGGCGATGACTGGCTGCCCTGTATGTCAATCAAGTGACAAATTTTATAGCGAGGACCAAACACAGAATTCCACAAAAAGAACATCATACCTGTGGTCAAGCATGGTGGTGGAAGTGTGATGGTATGGTGATGCTTTGCTGCTTCAGGGCCTGGGCATCTTGCAATAATAGAGGGAAACATGAATTCTGCTCTTTACCAGATAACCATAAAAGAGTATGTCCAGTCTTCAGTCCATGAATTGAAACTCAAGCTCAACTGGATTATGCAGCAAGACAAGATGATCCAAAGCATAGGAGTAAATCCTAGTCCTAGAAGTAAGTGAAAGATTGATCTCCAGTTATTGGAAGCATTTGGTTGCAGATAATGGTTTAGTAGATTAATGCTGACATCCGCGATATACAATTGATACACAAAAACTAGATGTCAGTTTGTTTTTTTTTTTAAATCCTTTCACTCGTAGGCCACCATTGCTGTTTATGTCGCAATGCATTCTGGGTAGTGACGTCAAATGGTTGCAATGGTCTTGATTCTCCAGTGACCTTACAGTGATACAAACATGTCTTCTGTTCAGCCTTTTCAATTTGACCCTGAGCGTAACATAAGCGAGGAGGCTAATATAGAAGACATTACACAAAATGTACATCAAAATGAAGACAATCAGTGATTTGAGGAGGTGAGAGTGGGGCAAAATCTATGGTTTCTGTGTAGCAACTGCAGATCTACTGTATGTGAACCGAGAACGAGAGTGTTTGTTGTAAAGAGCTCCACCTTCTGTCAGCAGCTGTTAAAGCTAAGCATAGGGATTAAACTATCATTTTATGATAAAATGTATTCTTATATAAATAACTTTAGAGATTATCAGTCATCACCTTCATATACGTTATCCTGTAAAATTCCGCCGGCCCACCGGCACGTTGTCACCATGTTTGGGGGAAATCTATTTTTACGTACACAGTGATAGCAAGATTCTTGTGATTCAATAAATATAAACAAGTCAAGTTACAATCACAACAGCAGCTACATTTCATAAATCAGCATTTCTGTCAGACCACCAACATATAAACAAACACTTACAAAACAGACACAACTCACATATGAAGCCTCATAGTAGTCCACTGATCCATAACATACTGATAAAAACAGTTTTGATACACTGGCAAAGGTCCAAACAATCCAATTATGTAAAAATATTTAGTCCGCCTTTCAAAAGACAGCAAAACCATGCATATACTCCATGGTTCAAGAACAGCTTTAATTTTACTTTGGGTATGCATTGGATAGGCATTTTAAACTAATTTTACAGGAGCTTTACATTATGAGAATATACAGAAAAATACACAAGATGCTTACGAGTTTGATTATACGATGGGGGAAATAAGGCTATTTACATGAAATTTTCACCAGACATCATTATTAAAGTCCATAAATGAAGTTAAATAAATGAAGTCCATAAATGAAGTTATGTGTAATAAAGGAGAATGGTACAGGAAAAACGTATTGAACACGCTAACTGTTATTGTTTAATACTTAGTGGAGAAGCATCTGTTTGTAATGACAGCTTCAAGATGCTTCCTGTATGAAGAAATGAATCGGCTGCAGTATTCAGGTGTGATTTTGGCCTATTCTTCTAAATTTATTGTCTTTAAATCTTGTTCAATTGGATTCAAGTCAGGTGAATGATGGGGCCATTCTAACACCTTGATTTTTTTTCTCTAAAACCAGTTGAGTTTCCTTTGCTGTATGTTTTGGATCATCCTGGTGGATGGCAGCTGATTCTTCTCAAGAATCTCCTGGTAAAGGGCTCCAATCATCGTTCCTTCAATTATATGAGGTCTGCCAGTACCATGTGATGAAAAACAGCCCCACCATGATGCTTCCACCTCCAAACTTCACTGTTGGTATAGTGTTTTTAGGGTAATGTGCACTGCCATTTCTTCTCCAAACATGGTGTGTAGTATGACAGCCAAAAATGCCATTTTTCGTCAGACTACACTCTCCCAGTATTTCATAGGCTTGTCAAATAGAGCTGTAGCAACTTTAAACAATCTTTGACATGCCTTTTCTTTAGTAATGCAGTCTTGCAGTTTGAGCATGAGCAGTAGAGTGCATTGCCTATTGTTTTCTTTGTGATGATGGCACCTTCTGCCTCCAAGTGTTTCTGGAGCTCTTTCCAAGTGGTCCCTGGGTCTTGGTCTACTCTTCTGACTCCCTGGTCAGAAATCTTGCGAGGAGCTCCTGTGTGTGGCCGGTTGATGACGGAGTGATGTTGCTTCCACTTGCAGATAATGGCCCCAACGGTACTTACTGGAGGATTCATAAGTTTTGAAATACGTCTGTATCCGATTCCATCAATGTTGCAACAATAAGGTTGCGAAGGACTTGGGAGAGCTCTTTCCTTTGACCCATCATGAGATGTTTCTTGGGTGACACCTTGGTAATGAAAAGACTTTATAGACCATCAATTTCTAACCCAGCTGATATTAATTTGCACAGGTAGGAGGTAAAATTACTTATGGATTTTAACTGGTTCCGTGCCTTACCTTGCCTTGGAGAACTGCTTTTTCATAGCATGTTCAATACTTTTTTCTTGTGTCAATCCACTTTACTGTTGTGAATTTTTTTATATCTGTGGATTTCTTGAGTTAATACTGATGTCTTTTGAAAATTTCATGTGGATAGCCTCATTGGAAATATATTTACTAAAAAAAATATATTTACGTGTCCAATATTATTTCCCCCATTGTTCTTACAGATATCCCCTGAATCACAGTACACAAGAACTAGAACACTACAGCCAAAAGTAGCACAGTGTGGCATTCTTTTCCTTCTTATTCTTTTGAGTGCTCAAGTGCAAATATTTAACGTCATCGACTAAGAGTGCATTGCACATGTAACGTAATGGCAGCGCCCATAGGTTAAAATATGTATTAAACATTAAGAATTTTTAAAATAATTAAAATATTTAATGTGTTTCTAACAATGTATTTTAGTAGGAGCGGGCAATGATCGCATGTTAAGGCCTACAAGTATTCATAGTCAGGGTTCCTTTTAAGGGTGCAATCAGTTTTTCATATCAGTGATAGGTGTTGGATAACCTTTTTCACTTCAATAAAATAAATAAATAAAAACTTTGTGTGTTTACTCAGATTGTACTTTGTTTTATGCTCTATTTCCTTTGAAGATCTAAAACTGTTTAGTTTGAGATATACACAAAACAGGATGGGGCAAATACTTTTTCACAGGACCGTACAAGCATGAGTAAGATTACACCTCTTGTCTTTTTTATTAAAATGAACACCAATAGTATTCAGTTTAATACTTTAAATTCTCGTTCTCATGTTTGGGTCCTCAGATGTCATTCAATCACCAATATTCAATGTGTTTATTGTGTGGGTAATAAGACATGGTTTTATTTAATGCTCAATAAAATTTTGATACTGTATTTTTATCATTGAATTTTCTCCTGTCACTGATAGAGCTAGCAATCATTTAGTTTCCCTATTGTTTGTTATGGTCTGCACTGTGCTGGTCATTCATTCGTTATCTAAAAGAATCGACAATGTGAATCTAAGGGCAAACAATGACAGATTTGTTTAATAATAGAAACATACGTTTTGATGCTGCTGAAAGTCCACTATGGGTGTTAAACAAAACTGATTTCCTGTGTTCACTGTTTTAAACCAAGAGGAACCTGTCACCACTCAGCATCCACCCCATGCAGCCCAATAAGACAGAGACTACACACACACATATAAAGAGGCCTGGGCACACGTGTGCAATATTGTAGTCAGCTCACAGACACGGCTCAAGACATACGCATGCAGGGCCAGGCAATGGCGTTTCTTAATTTATTCCTCAGAGTAGCTGTCTACATTCTCCCAGTTTCAGCTTAGGCCAATAGCATTGTCCATGGGACAGGTGTTTATTGTTGTTATTCCGTTATATGCGTGCACAGCTTGCTGACAATGAGGGATGGAGAGATCGCAATACAACTTGTTTCCTATTTAGGAACAGAAGTCAGCACCCGAACAGCAAAGCCCCAAGAGCTACCTTTGCATTGGCATGGAAGGTGCCTGTCTCCTCTAAGCAGGGAGAGATTTAAATGTTGATGTGCTCTGGGCACAGATGTCCCAAAGGCCTTCCTGGCACCACATTTTTCCACAGCAGTGTTTGCACCTGTGCATACAGGATTTACCATGACAATAATAAGTAGGGAGAATGCAATATTCTTTTTCACACCACAAATTGCCTCATTTAGATCTCACCAATATATATGAACATCTAAGCAGTCTCATGTGGATGAACAAGCAGCAATATCATCACCAAAGCATATAGCTTAGTAAAAAAAAAAAAAAAATTTACCTTAGCTGATGTAGGGCTGCAACTAACGATTATTTTGATAATTGATTATTTTGTTGATTATTTCTTCGATTAGTTGGGTTAAATGGCTATGAAAAATGTGTTAAATGTATCTATGTGGGCTATGCTATACATTGTGTAAAGGATTTTTTTTATATTAACATTATATTTTGAAAACATAAAAAATAACTGATAAGCTTTAAAGCAGAAGTTAAATCACTATATTAAAAATGCTAAAAAAGAAAAGAAAAAAAAAGAAAAACAAAAACAAAAGCACAAACTAAGGGTTAACTGGTAAGAGGCTGAATGTTCTGCAGTAACAGACATTCACTCATTTGAACACAGTAACATGTTACTTTATTCTGTAAATATATGGCACTTCTTACATTTATATAGAATAACAAACCCATTACAGTTACTGCTCTCATAAAAAAACACAATTACTTTTGTTTCTAAGCATAGCATCAAACAACATATTTGATAAAAATGTATATTTTATTCAATCATTGCGCTTCCTTTCTATTGCACGCTGTTTGATTGATGTGCATGTGTGGACTCGTGTTCATTCAGTTAAGTTTAATGGAGACTCACTTGCTTCACAAGCCTTTATGTCAAATGCAAATACTGGCATGAATTTCTAACATTTACCGATATATAAATGTAAAAATGTCATTTCTGCACTAAAGAAAACATGTCTGGAACACATTAAAAACACACGCGTCTGTCGCAGCATCTGACATGACAAGCCACATTAATACACAAACGAGTTTGTTTGAAGCACTTAATATAAAACACTCATGTTTTGGACAACCTGGATCATGCACTTTTCCCGCAGCAGCTTACTCTATGATTAAGCTGAATTATTTCTGAATTATTTTAAATTATCGATTATTATCGATTTTACCAATTAGTTGTTGCAGCCCTAAGCGGAGTGGTATCTTTCTTGCTTTCCTTTGAGAAACCTCTTCCACAGGGTCATCAAAATCCAGTTCCCTCACCAGTTCACATTCAATGGCTATTAAAGACAGTGAGTTGAGATGTCCTTGAAACATTTTGGTTCTTAGGTCATTTTTTACATTTGCCATGCGAGAAAATGGACGTTCTCACAGTTGGCAGTGTGAGGAATATACACATTGGGGAAAACCGATGGCAGTCCATAATCTATAATTGTGTTGAGTACCTTTGATGGTGATCTGTCCAGCTCCACTGAAATTAAATATCTGTATAATCAAATATCAGAAAGACAGCTGTTCAAATCATCAGGTTAAGCAGAGGGAAGGTTATGGGCTTCTATAATAATGCTCCTGTCTGATTTTGAGTCTGGCATCAATAGAACCAAAAATATTATTCGTGTTTATAGGCATCCAGTCTGTGATCAAGGTGACAAGATTAGAAATAGTAAGAAATGTGTCTACTTGAATTTTATGACTTCCACTAAAGCCTACATGATCATCTCTGGTCTCAAGTTTGTATTTTTTGATTCGTTGAACTTCATCCTTATAGGACTGACATACACCTGGCACACTTAAAGCTCCCTCTCATAGTGATTGAATAGTCCCCGCTGTGGTGATACAAACTCACACAATTATTCAATAACTGCTGTCAGAATGTCCATATCACTTTTTTTTGTAGCTATAAACTGTAAGGGAGCGAGTCTTACCACCCAGACAGCTATCCCTTAGGGAAGATGGATATTTTGAGCATCAGTTGTGGAAAGCGGCAGCCCCTCTGTTAATAAAAATACTTTTCACCGAATACTTGTTTATATTTCCCGACAATGCTGGGTCACTGTTTTTTTTTAGCCAAAACGCATGGTCATCTTCATTTTTCTTACTCTTGTCGTCCTGCATAACCTGACATGGTGTCACCATCATGCTTTGGTATAATCGCAGGCCAGATCAGTATTTCTGCTGTCACGGTTATTTGTGCTAACGTCATCTTCACTTGAAGCAACGCGAACGTTGTTGTTGGCATCAGGTGCGTTTGCACTGATTTTAAAAAAGGTGGATATTGTTGGTAGCTTTTGTACCAAATCAGCTTCTATTGTTTCTTTTTCTTTTTTAATTTTTCTTTTTATTGCTACACTTGGTTGTGGTTTTTAACTAATTTTTATTATACTTACTAACCCAACTGTCTTCTACCCGAGAGTCATGAAATGATTTTCCCTCACCCATAGATGTCCCTCTTCACAGCACAAACATTGCTATTTTAAATTATTTTATTTATTTATTTATTTATTTAAATTAATACAGCTTCACAACTGCAAAGATAATACAATTATTATAGTATTAAATAATGCTTTGTTACTGATAAAAACCATATATGAAAAAAATATACACATCTAAAAATATGCCAGGTTCGAGGGCCCCCTGCTGGTCTGGTGCCCTTGGCAAGTGCCCAATAGGCCCGTGCGTAAATCCTTGCATGCCTGTAAGCCGATAAAGACCCACCCATTGTGTCAGTCTGTCTGTCTGTCTATCTGTCTGTCTATCTGTCTGTCTGTCTGTCTGTCTGTCTCCCTCCCTCTCCGGAGAGCAGCAGCCCCTTAGTTACGACGGTTGGCTACCGGGAGCGCCCCGCCGACACGCGGAAAACAGAAGCAGATGTGCACCGCGCAAGCTCACCCAATGCCGATAGAGAGACGGAAGACGGATGGTAGCTCACGAAGGGAAGGGGGGTGGGAAGGGGGGTCCCAAAACAGAACGCATAAACAGACTCACCTATCAACACAGCCTCCGCCCGTACTTCATAATCACGAGTAAGGTGTTTTTGGTATGTTGGTGACGATGCACGCGTATTCCACAACACCAGAACGCGCGTCTGTCTATACTGTGAAATCACTGACGGGTATTTGAGCACAAGGACGCCGCCGATTTATATATATATATATATATATATATATA
>JAFFST010046268.1:7317-24196 GCA_022414735.1 Noturus placidus | reverse complement strand
CAAAGGTATTAACTTAAGGGGGCTGAATAATTTTGCTCGCCCAATTATTCAGTATTTTATTTGTTGAAAAAGTTTGAAATATCCAATAAATTTGGTTCCACTTCATGATTGTGTCCCACCTGTTGTTGATTCTTCACAAAAAATTACAGTTTTATATCTTTATGTTTGAGGCCTGAAACGTGGCAAAAGGTCGAACAGTTCAAGGGGGCGAATACTTTCGAAGGCACTGTATACGAACACACGCCATGCAATGAATAGTGACGATCCGAATCGCACCACGAAGTGGAAACACCCAGAACCCTACCTTGAATTTTCTTATGCGCATCATTTATCGTTTGTCTCCGTGTTTGCCCTCTGCAGACATATTGCTCTCTTATGTTGTACTGCAAACACACACACACACACACACACACACAAAGGGAAGTGCTCTCACTATGAGATGTGAAATGATGACATTTAAATGGTGCCCAAACTGATTGGGTAAGGTCGAGATGAAAACTAATTCGCAGGCCCTCAGTTTGGAACTGGAACGTAATTACCGATGTCTCATTGCATGCAGGTGCCATTCAGACACACACAAAAAAAGCGGTGCTTCACCGAAAAACACCAATTTGTCTCAAGAGGGACCATTCAGCCATTTGCATCAGTCTGTGTTGAAAGTGTGGAGGGGGGGGGGGGCATTTTATTTTAAGTCAACACCGAATACACGTTGAAATTCTATTCAGAAATAAAAATACTGCAAGCTCAAGAGACTTAGGACAGTCGTCATTGATAATTCTTTATTACCAAACAACATCAATATCAAAAATACTCACAGTCGGTTTTATTATTTTTTTTCCAGCACCATGTTGACTGCACTCGAGAGTCCAGTTTAATGAAACAGTAATAAACAGCAGGTACTTCCTGTCCTCGTTTGGCCCTTGGTATCCAAGCATCCAAGCAGCAATGGGAACGGCGGGTTTCAGGACGGGACCCAGATATTTCCGTGAGTATCTGGCGCTTGTGTGTATGGAATGTTCCAGATCCACGGCTGATCTAAAGAGATAGAGAGATATACGTCGATGAGCACAAACGTTGCGCAGAAATGTCCTTTAAAAAGTGAACATGATGCTAGAGAGGTCCTTTTTCAGTGCTATTCTGGAGAGTGAAATGCATCTGAACCCAAAAAAGAGCTAAGGATGAAGTTCTCGTAACCATCTGATTCTGATGATATAGACCAGAGGCGGGAAGTAGTGAAGGAGCTGTAACATTTTTTTACTATACCAAATTACTTTACCTGAGTATCTTTCCTCTACCCGAGTAAAATTACACTCTTACACAGTTACAAAGAAAAAGATGAACCAATACAATTTTCACTTTTGCAACTCTTTTCAGGGAAAAGTGGCTAATGCGTGAAATCACCATGATGTCATAAACTAAGTTGCGTATTTCTATTGTATCGTCATGATCATTGGCATATCAGTTGGTAACAATGGTTATCTGTGATTGGTTGTTGGGAACAATGGTGATCGGTGATTGGTTGCTGGAACAATGGTGATCGGTGATTGGTTGCTGGGAGCAATGGTGATTGTTGGGAACAAGGGTGGTCAGTAATTGATTGTTGAAAACAGTGGTGATTGTTGGGAACAATGGCGATCAGTGATTGGTTGTTGGGAACAATGGCGATTTGTGATCGGTTGTTGGGAACAATGGCGATAATGTGTTGGGAACAATGGTGATATGGTGATAGGGTGTTGGGAACAATGGCGATTTGTGATCGTGTTGCTGGGAACAATGGTGATAGGGTGTTGGGAACAATGGCGATCGGTGACTGATTGCTGGGAACAATGGTGATTGGTTGTTGGGAACAATGACGATCAGTGATTGGTTGTTGGGAACAATGGTGGTCATTAATTGGTTGTTGGAAACAGGGGTGATTGGTTGTTGGGAACAATGGTGGTCAGTAATTGGTTGTTGAGAACAATGGCAATCGGTTATTGGTTGTTGGGAACAATGTTGATTTGTGATCAGTTGTTGGGACCAATGGCGATCAGTGATTGGTTGTTGGGATCAATGGTGATAGGTTGTTGGGATCAATGGCGATAGGTGATTGGTTGTTGGGAACAGTGGTGATTGGTTGTTGGGAACAGTGGTGATTGGTTGTTGGGATCAATGGTGATCGGTGATTGGTTGTTGGGAACCAGCTTGTATAAACACAACTCATTCAGGCTTTAGACGCCAGTAGCAAGTCGAGTAAACCTGCTCAACTTGTATAATCGAATGCAGGATAGTTGTTAACATCTGCTCAAAAAGTCGCTACATTTGTCTCTTTTAAAAAAAAATTCCTAAGAGGGTCTAAAAAGTTGCCAAGTCTAGCAACAGTCACCAAGTTGGAAGACCTTTAAATCTTTTAAAATACTTCTTACAAACAGACAAATTATCTTACAAACATGTTTAACTTAAACAGCAGCCAACCCTCTTAAAAAATTAGCTAGCGTACTCGCCAGCTAGTTATTAGCGATGGTCACGTGGACGTTTCTAGATTACTGCGTTATTAGAGATCTGTGCATTTTTAAGACAGTAATGGCGTAGAGATGTTACTTATTTTTGATATTTGTTACTTATTTTAGAGATGTTTATTATTTCTGATAGTAGAACTCTAAGGGAACGGGTCTAAGGATTCGGTGACGTTCCGTGTCACACTGACTTAATGGTGAAGGTCTAGATTTCCAGAAAAGGAAGATCTAGGCTGAGGACCGGTGTATCCATGGCAACCAGCAGACACAGTCGGATTAAACCATAAAAACAAAGCCGGCGGTCGAGGATAAGACCTCCATGAACACAAAAAAAACCCCACCAGAGATTATGAGTTACTGTCCATCACAAGCTGACGTTATAAAGCTTCTTATCCCGAGTAAAGATCATAAAGGATGAGGAAACTGAAGAAAATCAGATGTCCCATAAAATGCTATATGTTCACATACATGCATCATTATTAATAATACCGAACTGCTGATTACTAAGTGCAGAGGACGGCTCAGTGCTCAATTAGTCTGATATATTCGCATCCAGGTCGTTGAAAAAAAAAGAAACAATGCTTTCAGAGGACGCGGAATGATGCTTATCACGAGCATTACTGCTTGCCTGAGGACATGACTGGGGAATTCAATTATCTACATGAACAACAACAGTGCAATCCTACACAATATGAAAATGTTTTCATCAATCTGGCAGGATACGTTTAGCAGCTCGTGCGAATATCTCAAACATTAAAAAAAAAACCCACTAAATTAAACTAAAACATAATAATATAGTATATAATATAATAGGAATGTTAAATAATATAGATGAAAACCATTAAGAAGAAATAACCAATTATTTCTCCATGAACTACCTGTCACACTGCTCCCTCGACATTTCCCAGAGTGTGTATGTGCCAGTGTGTATGTGCCTGTGTGTATGTGTGTGTACGGGGCGGCTGTGGCTCAGTCGGTAGAGCGGGTTGTCCACTAATCCATTAATCGTAGGGTTGGTGGTTGGAATCCCGGCCCGGGTGATCCCATGCCGAAGTGTCCTTGGGCAAGACACTGAACCCTAAGTTGCCCCGATGGCAAGCTAGCACCTTGCATGCAGCTCTGCTACCATTGGTGTGTGAGTGTGTCTCATTTGTAAGTCGCTTTGGATAAAAGCGTCTGCTAAATGAATAAATGTAAATGTGTGTGTGTGTGTGCGCGCACGTGTAAAGGGTTGTATATGGGTAAACTCCTGTGGTGATTTAGAGGCCAATTAAACCATGCCTTCCTCATCATTGACATATAAGGTGAGAACTGTGGAGGCAGAGAGAGAGACAGAAAGAGAGGGAAAGAAAGAGGGAGACTGAGAGCGATTGAGATGGATAGAGATACAGATGAAGAGAGAGAGGGGGAGCAAAATAGAGAGGGGGAGAGAAAGAGAGAGCGAGAGAGATAGACAGCATCCACCCTAACCCCGCCTACCACCATAAACACCCACCCACCCTAACCATGCCTACCACCATAAACACCCGCCCACCACCATAAACACCCACCCACCCTAACCCCGCCTACCACCATAAACACCCGCCCACCCTAACCCCACTTTAACACCTTATCCCTGTGTTCCTTTGATACCATTAATGTATATGATGTTGCATCTAGTTATTAATTTAGCTACATATTTATTTAGCATCTGTAAAAAAATATTTTGATTACTTTTTTATTTCCACTTTGTTTTGTTCACTTCCTACTTCTCTTGCTCTGTTTTTGTATGTTGCTTTGGCAATACAAAAAAAATAAATAAAATTGTTATGCCGATAAAGCACACACTGAATTGATCCGAGAGAGAGAGAGAGAGAGAGAGAGAGATAAATAAAGTGAAAAAAAAAATTTATTCCTGCCTTGTCTGTCAGCCATTTCTCTTTCCGTCTACACTAACAAGGATTCGGGACATTTTTTAAGCCCAGGTATTTAAAGGAATAAAGAACATGTTCATAATTATCAGCATAATTCACTTTAAGCACTACAGTGACAGAAATGCACTCAGGAGGTCGAGCAAACATGGAGGAAGTGATGTTGAGTTGAGTCTTTTTGCACCTGGGTTGTACGCAGCATTGTGAAGGAGAGCTGCTTTTTTGACGAGCGCAAGGAAAATGATGAATGCGTTCATATGTTCGCATGACAGTGGCCGTGTATTCGCAGCGAAAAACTGATCATTCTTAGGCGGTTTATGAAGTGTTGAAAGAGGAGGCTGTTCTGACTGCTGTTCTGCACGTGTCCAAGGCCACGAGGCCACCACAATTCTCAGCAGAAAAATGCCTGAGGACTATCTGTTCTCATCATGACTAGTTAAAAAATCAAGTGCTCAACCTCTCACTGTCACGCCAACCAAATCGTATGTGAATATATATATATATATTTTCTGTACAGCCCACTCGTCCGGGACGACACGGCTAACGGCTTTTCGTCCTCTGTCGTTAAAGATGTGCGCTGCCATGGCAACCGCAGACGTCTTCTGCCTCGGTTCATAAAGTGACGACTTTGCGTGTTTCAATGGACCTTCTGATTACGATCATTAAAGGTCAGGCAGACAGAGCATCGGGTCAAACGCCCGTGAGCCCGTGATGATCTTTCACAGAAATGTAGCGAAGGCGATCGATGGGGTTTCTGCAGCAGTTTCAGACCGAGTAATCAAAATCCCCAAACACACTTTAACAGACACTTGTAAAACATCGATTTGTCTAGAGAGCAGCAAAGATCTGCGCACAACAAACACACGGCACAACTGGCATTATATCTCATTCAGACTAATTTCCATCCATCCATCCATCCATCTATCTTCAACCGCTTACTCCTTTTCAGGGTCACGTGGAACCTGGAGCCTATCCCAGGGAGCATCGGGCACAAGGCGGGGTACACCCTGGCCAGAGTGCCAGTCCATCGCAGGGCACAATCACATACACACTCACACACCCATTCATACACTACGGACACTTTAGACACGCCAATCAGCCTACCATGCATGTCTTTGGACTGGGGGAGGAAACCGGAGTACCCGGAGGAAACCCCCGACACACGGGGAGAACATGCAAACTCCGCACACACATGGCCCCGGCGGGGCTCGAACCTGCTAACCACTAAGCCACCGTGCGCCCCTATTCAGACTAATTTGCTAACTGATATAGTGTAGTTAAAAAAATAAAACCAAAAACTAGATGAAACGTTCGAATACACATCCCCCTCGAATTCTATTCAAATATGCAAAGGATGGAATAAATATGTGCTAATTTGCTAATTATTTGTGGAGAGAAATCTCTCCACAAATCGATGTTTCATTGGATTAAAATGTTCAGGTTTTAAAGCCAGAGAGAATTTTAATTTGTGCTTCAATGAAAGAAAAGGCTTTTTTCCCTCCAGATAATTTGTTCACATTGGAGGCGTCATCTAATTGTAGATTTGGCTCCAAAATGCCTCAATCTTCTACAAGTCTCCATCTGTGATCATTAACCACCCTCCTGACTGTGCTTCGGGGCGAAATACCCCTCAAGGCCATTACGGCCCTGTTCTAAATTAATTTACATAAATCCAAAAATTTGATGTGCGTTACATCTTCTAAACTGATGGGATGTGGAGGTTCCCGGGAGATTGGATTCTCACCCCCCGTCATACGCTGCGTGATCTATAACTATACAGAGACCATTTTACAGAGTGATGGAGTCTGCTGGAGTTTTACACACGTCTTGAGTTTACATTTACATTTATTCACTTAGCAGACGCTTTTATCCAAAGCGACTTACAAATGAGAGATACAAGCAAAGTGATATCAAGCAGGGAACGATACAAGTAGTGCCACTATACAAGATCTATTAATTGAGTACTAAAAGAAGCAACGTGCGCAGAGTAGAGGTGTAAGTGCATTTTTTTTTTTTTTGTATTATGAGATGGTTAGGTGTTGATGGAAGAGGTGGGTCTTTAGCTGTTTCTTGAAGATGGTGAGTGAGTCTGCAGTCCTGATTGAGGTTGGAAGTTCATTCCACCACTGAGGAACAGTTAGTGTGAAGGTTCTGGAAAGGGACCTCAGAGTTACATGAACGACGAGATCATTCTCACCTTTACTGGAGTAGCGAAGTGGTGGCAAATCGAAAGGCACAGGGAAACCTGTGGAGGAGCTTGAGACGGGGAAGATGTTCTTCTTCACTGGAAATGTGCTCATATGCTACAGAGGGACATTTTAAAAAGAAGATAAAAAAAAAAAAAAGTCAGTCAGCAGCCATAAGAGCTCTATGTTGAATCCCTGTGGAGGACAATGAGGACAGGGACGGCTAGACCATTTCTCCTTCTCCTGTTGGGATAAAGTAAAAGGTAAATGGCGCACTTATATAGCGCTTTTATCCAAAGCGCTTTACACTGTGTCTTATTCACCCATTCACACACACACACACACACACACACACACACACACACACACACACAGCCTTGCCATCGGGGGCAACTTAGGGTTCAGTCTCTTGCCCAAGGACACTTCGGCATGTGGTGTCATCCGGGCCGGGATTCGAACCCGCTCTACCGACTGAGCCACAGATGCCCATGTATGAAGTATGAAAACATACAGTATGAACACCATGGTCATTTATGGATAGATTAAAAAAAAAGTTTTGTTTCCATTTTATTTGTTTCCATTTAATTCTGGCTGTTGAAATTTCCCAGACACTCTTTGAGACAAAAATCATCAGGACTTAAATGGGGACGGAACCGAGTTTAATCAGCATAGCAGTGGAAAGAAATGTCGTATTTCACAATGTTCTTGCCCAGTAGGAGTATACACAGTATTTCCTTTACGTTTGGTTTTATTTTTTAAATATACTTAATTATTACAGACATAAGGTCTTTTGACTTTATACCTAGAAATATGAGCCAAAAAAGTATGTATTCATAAGCATACACAAATATATGTTTTTAAAAAAATTGATAAGGAAAAAGTATTCAGACACCACAAAGTACCAACATCAGTACTTTGTTGCTTTGAGACATCCACGGTAAGTGGTAATTGCCATTTTGCAGCACTGTGATTCAGTTTTGTTCCTTTCCTCTTGGCAGATCATCTTCAATTCCCCAAGGTTACCAAGAGCCCTCTGATGGACTCGTAATTTCAAAATCCTTCATAAATTTTCACAAGCATTCAGGTCAGGAGATTGGCTCAGCCCTGCAAGGCCTTCCTGAGTTATTGTGGCTGTGTGTTTGAGGTCGTCGTCTTGTTAAAACGTCCATCTTCTGCCCGGATTGAGTTTCTTGGGTGGTGAGATTAAATTCTCAGACTTGCACTGCAGTTCATTCGCTTATTGTTCTCTCTCTCTCTGTAACTGTTGTTCCTGCTGCTTTCAGGTCGTCCTGCAACTCTTTTCGATTGACGTTATATTATCTTTATAAATACATACTATTTTTGTTCATATTTATAAAGATAAAAGATATTAAGTGTGTACCAACCAATCCATCGATACATCAACTAATCCTTCCGTCCATTATCTTAGCCATCCATTCATCCAGTCATCTGTTCATCCAACCCATTATCCACTTACAGTATCCATCAACAATCTATCTCTCTATATACAGAGCATCCGGAAAGTATTCACAGCGCTTCACTTTTTCCACGTTATGTTACAGTCTTATTCCAAAATGGATTAAATTCATTATTTTCCCCAAAGTTCTACAAAAAATACCCTATAATGACATGAAAGAAGTTTGTTTGAAATCTTTGCAAATGTACATACAAAAGCACATGTACATAAGTATTCACAGCCTTTGCCATGACACTCAAAATTGAGCTCAGGTGCATCCTGTTTCCACTGATCATCCTTGAGATGTTTCTACAACTTGATTAGCGTCCACCTGTGGTAAATTCAGTTGATTGGACATGATTTTGAAAAGGCATACACCTGTCTATATATAAGGCCCCACAGTTAACAATGCATGTCAGAGCACAAACCAAGCCATGAAGTCCAAGGAATTGTCTGGGGACCTCCAAGGCAGCATTTTATCGAGGCACAGATCTGGGGAAGGGTACAGAAACATTTCTGCAGCATTGAAGGTCCCATCATCCGTAAATGGAAGAAGTCAGGAACCACCAGGACTCTTCTTAGAGCTGGCCGCCCAGCCAAACTGAGCGATCGGGGAGAAGTGCATTAGACAGAGAGGTGACCAAAAACCCGATGGTCACTCTGACAGAGCTACAGCGTGTCTATGTGGAGAGAAGAGAACCTTCCAGAAGAGCAGTCATCTCTGCAGCACTCCATTAATCAGGTGGAAGACAGATGGAAGACACGCCTCAGTAAAAGGCACATGACAGCCCACCTGGAGTTCGCCAAAAGGCACCTGAAGGACCCTCAGACCAAGACAAAGATTGAACTCTTTGGCCTGAATAGCAAGCGTCATGTCTGGAGGAAACCAGGCACCACTCATCACCTGGTCAATACCATCCCTATTGTGAAGCATGGTGGTGGGAGCATCATGCTGTGGGGATGTTTTTCAGTGGCAGGAACTGAGACTAGTCAGGAAGGAAAGATGAATGCAGCAATGTACAGAGACATCCTTGATGAAAACCTGCTCCAGAGCGCTCTGGAACTCAGACTGGGGCAAAGGTTCATCTTCCAACAGGACAACGACCCTAAGCACACAGCCAAGATAACAAAAGGCGTGGCTACAGGACAACTCTGTGAATGTCCTTGAGAGTCCCAGACAGAGCCCAGACTTGAACCCGATTGAACATCTCTGGAGAGATCTGAAAATGGCTATGCACCGACGCTCCCCATCCAACCTGATTGAGCTTGAGAGGTCCTGCAAAGAAGAATGGGAGAAACTGCCCAAAAATAGGTGTGACAAGCTTGTAGCATCATTCTCAAAAAGACTTGACTCTCTCATTGGTGCCAAAGGAGCGTCAACAAAGTATCGAGCAAAGGCTGTGAATACTTATGTACATGTGCTTTTTTTTGTTTCTTATTTTTAATAAATTTGCAAAGATTTCAAACAAACTTCTTTCACGTTGGCTATTGTTTGTAGAATTTTGTGGAAAACAATGAATTGACTCCGTTTTGGAATAAGACTGTAACGTAACAAAATGTGTGAATGCTTTCCAGATGCACAGAAACCATCCATAGTATTCTTCAAACCCTCTGTACACCAATCAATCCTGCTATCTGTCCATCCAAATTATTCATCTGTTAATGATGTTGGAGTACATGACAAATTACTGTGCATCAGCGGTATAGCAGGAGAAAGATAATACGACGAACAAACGCTGTTTATCTCTAAGCATTAAAAGGACACGGATGCGAGTGACTAATTGAATGATTTGAGTTCGACGAGCTTTCATCACACACCTCCAAGCTTAACATGTCCTCAAAGATGCGACTTGAAAACGGCTTTGATTTTAAGCGCTACATCAGGCAGTCCGAGCCGACCCCGACTTCAGCCTGAACAGTAACATTGGGGTCGATGAAATCCGATTACGGCTCGCTAACAGTCACCACAGCGTACACTCCAGATATTATATGGCAACACTTTATCAATACAGAGACGGAGTCCTGTCTGGACATAGCTAATGGCTGCGGAATTTGATTACGCTTTAATTAGGAGCGCAATAGATATTATTGTTAGTTGAACCTGTCTGGCTTTCAGATAAGACTTTTAATTAATGCACCAAGGGAGAAAATGTTAAAAAAAAAAAAAAAAAAAAACCGGACTGGCATTGTGAAGCAGAACCAGATAACGTGACCTGATTTTCTAATGTGTCATAAAATATCATATATTTTGCACGGAAAATAAGTGATGGCATTAACCTGAAATTCACATTTGAAACATGTCTGAGGCATTTATCCACTCAAGAACTCTGAGCAGCAAAGGTTTCAAACGATTTGAATAAAATAATCTTTGATTACAGGCTGTTCAGCCGTCTGGAAAGAAGCGAGAATGGCATTATGAAACGCGCGACATCTTTTCTAAAAGATGTGGTAAAAGAGCACATCCTATGCCGGCACTCTTTCGGTCACTCACGGTCCCTTCAATTTCTACCACAGCTAGTGAACTGAACTTTTACTGTTGCTTAGCAACTTTTGAAGTAATCCAACAAGGACAAATTACCCAGCGAGAATGGAGACGGACGGCACAAAAGCCGCCGATGTTCATACGAGGGGGAATAAAAAGAAATGTGCTGCTGTGTAGGCTTTACTACATTACACTACCAAGTCGAGACCGGAGCATACTGACGAACAAAACAAACAATAAAGCTCTGCTTTTATAAAAGAGCTCGTCTGTGTAAACACAGTGCTCAGATAACATGTGATGTTTCTTCAGAGACGTGAACAGAGACATATTTATTTGACATTTACCAAATTAATATTGGTATAATAAAGTTTTTATTCATTGTAAACTCACCTGTCAGTCAGCACCATATTATATATGTCAAAAAGGTTTTTTTTCCCTATAGTAATGGACGACAAAACGTGTACAACCTCATATTTATTCGCCATGGAAACAAGGCAAGGCAACAACACAGTTCCTAGAGCCTGTGATGAAAATAAAACCCTTTTCAAGAATTTGTTTATCCCTTAGGGGTGTCAGTAATTTTGCCACATAAAGTTTATACACAATATAAACAAGTTTATAATAGGGCGGCTGTGGCTCAGTGGGTAGAGCGGGTTGTCCACTAATCCACTAATCGTAGGGTTGGAGGTTCGAATCCCGGCCCGGGTGATCCCATGCCGAAGTGTCCTTGGGCAAGACACTGAACCCTAAGTTGCCCCCGATGGCAAGCTAGCACCTTGCATGCAGCTCTGCTACCATTGGTGTGTGAGTGTGCTCTCATTTGTAAGTCGCTTGTAAATGTAAAAATGATATTTCTGTAAAGCTGCTTTGAGACAATGTCCATTGTAAAAAAGCGCTATATTAATTAATTAATTAATTAAGTCCACAAGTGTCTGAGGAAAAGAAAAAGTTCTATGTTGCATTCTTTTGTAGTGTAATACAAGTGTGTGTTTCATTTCATTATCATCAAGCATAACAACTTGAATGTAAAGTAGAATATTGACATGAATTTCAGAATGTCTTAGTATTTAAAGCTGCACTCAAGCTGGCATCGACTCAGCAATTCTATATAATACACTATGGTCCATGTTGGTTTGGATCGTCTGAACTCGCACTTCAACCGACGGGATAAATCTCGAGGAAAATCAGAGTTAACATGGTCAATATGACAGATGTGCGTACATTTTAATAGAAACAGTGCTGAGTCTTATTGCTGAATATTAAATAGTCATGGTACTGAACATTTGCTGTCTTTGTATATAATTTTTCAGGATTCTGAAGCGTTTGGTTTGACGGGTCGTGCTGTATTGGACCGCACTGGATGTTTTGTTTTTGGAGAGAAAAGGCGGCTGTGGCTCAGTCGGTAGAGCGGGTTGTCCACTAATCCACTAATCGTAGGGTTGGTGGTTGGAATCCCGGCCCGGGTGATCCCATGCCGAAGTGTCCTTGGGCAAGACACTGAACCCTAAGTTGCCCCCGATGGCAAGCTAGCACCTTGCATGCAGCTCTGCTCCCATTGGTGTGTGAGTGTGTCTCATTTGTAAGTCGCTTTGGATAAAAGCGTCTGCTAATTGAATAAATGAAAATGTATTATTTAGGACAAAGCTAAATAGTTTCTCCGATTATATTTCCATATATAGTTGTTCATGTGGCGTCCAAGCAAAGCTGCGGGATGGGAAAGCGCTACACTTTTGCCTGAAACGTCCTGTTTGAGTACTACTTCTACATTTTCTTACTAAAGCACACAGCAGGTACTTCTTGATTTTCTGTTTGGATATGCTTCATTAGTGTATCGTTGTCTTTTGTTGCTGTCAACTTTGGCCCTTCATACATGTACATACAGAATACCAAAATCAATACTGGGGTGAAGTTAGGGTACTTACAAAGGCTGAAGGCAGGTACAGAACTCCCAGCTCGTAGGAACGAACCATCATCTGAGTATTGTTTTTCTCCAGCGCCCCCCAGGCGGCTTTGGACAAATTGGCACTGTGGATCATACATAGAGTACAGGCAAATGTTTTGGAAAAAAAATGCCTTTTATTTTTTTCCAAAAGGTTTAAAGTCCCACTAAACTCTACCTCTAAAGTAACACTAAAAAAACAAACAAACAAAAAAAATTTTAATATCAGCTCGTCTAGGTTCATGCTTGTTCCAGTGAATGTAGATTGGTCTGGGGTCTGATTTTTTTCTGTATAAACATGATTTGGGTGGAGTTCTGCACTGTATAAGCACAATTTTGTGATGTCACACAATATATTCACGTGATTCAATATGCAAATCGACTATGTGACTTTATCTGGAAACCTAGCCACAACCCTCAGGTTAAACTATCCGGTAAACCTAGCCAGGTTTAGCAACAGATAACTAGCCATTTTCATCTGCGGAAAAACACGGGGTGTTCTAGATACACATGTATATCTTGATTGATGATAAATAAAGGTGTAGAGAGATGTTCCGAGGCACTTTTTAGTCGTTTCTTGGACATTTTGGTGGTTTAAAATGTTCACGGGTACTTGACGGAACAATGACATTGACTCTGAAATATCTGAAATGTGCGTCTATATTTCAGAAGACATATACAACTCGGTAGATTCACGCCAAAAAGCCATCGTCTCATGTTACGGATGCGATCGCTTGGACAACAACCATTAAAACTTCAAACGTTACACAGCAGCAACGCTGTGAGAGCTCCCAGGGCCTGGGGAGAGCGAGCTGGAATGCTGATGGAGGAGTAAGAACGTTCTTCGAGGCCGTGTCCAACTCGAGGCTTTAATCTTCATGAAAGAGAAGGAATAACTTGGTGCTGCTGATCTCCTCTAAATCCACTCCACATCCCTGTGTAAATGAACCGAGATCCACTCTGCACACTCTGCAGGCTGATGCACTCTGACTAGCAAGTGAAACTTAGCAGGAAATATAATGGATTTCACAATGTCTTTTGATTGTCCATGGGGGGGGGGGGGGGGATGGGGTGTCTAAACAGAGACCTTATTATTATCTCTGTACTTTTTCCTAGAAAGCAATCAGATCAAATGGAAAGTCTTCTGAAATATTGCGTCTCTCAGAGCTTGTTCCTGAAGACACACACATCTTCCAGACGGAAGTGTTCACGGGTTGTGATTTCTCAGTGACATGACAAGCTGAGTTTTTTGTCTTATTAACTTCAAGAGAGAGCGAGAGCGAGAGAGAGAGAGGCTAGTGATGGAACAACTGTTTATAGCTGCTATAACGTAAGTGAGAACAGGAACTAATTTGTTTTGTGGACGTCCCACAACCTTAAATACAGCTATTTTAAAAAAATGGACAAATCGCTGTGGTGAAAAGAAAAAAAAAAAAACACTTGGAGATGTGCTGTTATTGGGGGGTGGGGGGGGGGGGGGGGGGGGGGTTAAAAACGCCTATCCCAGTTACACCATGATGCATTCTTTTTTTTATATTTAGAAGTGTTTCTGTTTCTCGAGTCTCTCTTGCAGCCCTCCTTCTCTGACTCGTGACATGTGACTTGAAAACTGTTCGATGTGAATCTTGCACCAGCGCCACGCTTCGTCGCGTTTTACAGTCCACGGGGTACTCCTTCGCTCCACTTGAGCACCGATTGTTAGGGAGTGACAATTCCGACATGCAAACACAATCCTGGTCCCGTGTCCGAGACACAACGCTCTCTCACACACACACACACACACACACACATACACACACACTCGCGCAATAAAGCCTCATAAACACGAGAGCTTCAAAACAGCGCAATAAAGGCAGAAGGTTATGACTCTGCTGCTAGGCGATGGCCAGTGAAATGAGGTGCACCAGAAGCCTGACTAATCGCGGATAAATAGGGTGATGTGAACAATACATACACTGATCCAACACACACACACGGTTGAGAAAATGAGTTTTGTGTCACACTGAAGAAATTGGCAGTGAGAATTTTTCTCTCGAGATGGCGTCAGGTTATTGGGCTGGGAACAACAGATGTGTGCTCTTTGACCTTTCTTTCTATTAAAAAAAAAAAAAAAAGAAAGAAATGTCGCTATAAGCCCTGCACGTCTACTCCAAGGTGAAGGCGTTTGCTGCGTGAGCGATCAAAGCGGACCTTTTTGGACAGTTCTCAGAAAAACGGACTTCATCGCATTCCCATTGTATTCAGCACGGCACTTTCATGATGAAGAGACAAACAGACAGTCACAAACTCGGTGTTATTACTTGTGTGTTGTCCCTAAGAGTTACGAGTGATAAATAATTACAGATAATTGCTTGTGATGATCAATAAACACGTGGCTAAATTTGGCTTTTGTTTGGATTTTCAGACAGAGAATGAGAGAGAAGCTAAGAAAGAGAGGAGAGAGAGAGACAGTGACAGAGATATAGATAGAGACGGAGAGAGAGACAGTCCCAGAGAGAAAAGGAGAGCAGAAATATAAATCAGAAGGAGAGAGAGAGTCCCAGAGTGAGAGGGAGAGCATAAGGAGACAGACAGTCAGTTCCAGAGAGGGAAGGAGAGCAGAAGGAGAGAGACAGTCAGTTCCAGAGAGGGAAGGAGAGCAGAAGGAGAGAGACAGCAGTCCCAGAGAGGGAGGGAGAGCATAAGGAGAGAGCGAGAGAGAGAGAGTCCCAGAGAGGGAGGGAGAGCATAAGGAGAGAGCGAGAGAGAGGGAGGGAGAGCATAAGGAGAGAGAGAGAGCATAAGGAGAGAGAGAGAGAGGCTGTAGTGAATTTCAGCTGCTCCATATAACATTATGTGTATTTACTTAATTCCATAAATGAAGTAACTGATCATTAATCACTCATCTTACAGGGTTTGTTCCAGGGACCTCGGTTTGATCCTGACCTCCAGTTCCCCCCTTTGTGGAGTTTCACATGTTCTCCTTGTTTGTATTCGGTCTCTGGTTTCCTCCCACCTCCCAAAAGCATGCCGGTAGGTAGATTAGCTTCTCTAAACTAAACCCTAAAGGTGTGCATGTACAGTGGGGCAAAAAAGTATTTAGTCAGCCACCAATTGTGCAAGTTCTCCCACTTAAAAAGATGAGAGAGGCCTGTAATTTTCACCATAGGTACACTTCATCTATGAGGGACAAAATGAGAAAAAATAATCCAGAAAATCACATTGTAGGATTTTTAATCCTACATGTATACACACACATATTATATAGGAATGCCAGTATATATATATATATATATATATATATATATATATATATATATATATATATATATATATATGCGCGTACATGGTGCACATAGATGGACTGACATTCCTATCCAGGATGTATTCCCACCTTACACGCAACGTTCCTGGGACTCACTATGATTGGTCCTCGCTCATAAGCGCAAGACGTTGTGGTGCTGAAGTACAGGGGAACATAGAAGGTGCTAGTGAACATCTTAATCACCTCCTCTTGGATTCCTCTAATGCTGATTATATAGATTGGTCTTTGATGTATTAGGGATTGGTGGGTGTGGCTACAATTTTCATAGGATTTATAGATCCTTCCATTTTTGATGAGTGTAAAAGTGACGACATTAACGATAAGGAAGTGAAAAGATGTTATTCTACAAAGAGTTTAAAATGATGCTCACGAGGGACCTTAAAGTACATTTTAATTAAAGGTCCGACTCTAACCTCGTAACGAGAAACCAGGCCAGCTGAGAGAAATCCGGCGACGTCCTCATGTAGGTCTTGATGTGGGGCATCGCACTGCTCCTGCCTGAGGTTTCGGCTCTCCATCCACTGAGACAGACAGAGAGAGAGACGAAGAGAAAGAGGGAGGTAGAGAAAGAGAGACGGGCAGGGAGACAGGAGGACGAGCGTAAGGGAGAGAGACATAAAGAAAGAATGAGTGAGAGAGACAGACAAAGATACATAGACAGACCGAAGGAGGGAGGGAGGGAGAGAGAGATAGATAGAAGGAGGGAAGAAGAACGTGAGAAAGTGAGTGAGACAGAAGGAAATTTTACAGTACAACCAATGACCTATATAACGTCACAAACTCCGAATCTATTTCAGTACAGAATTATTTTTTTATCTTACACAGTATGCAATTTATACTTTTTTTCCCCCCTTCTTCTTGCCCTCTTGTTTCGGAAATTCACACCAACTTCGATCCAGTTGTATTTCAGGACTTATTCAAGTCATCTAATGAATATTAATGAGCGCTGGGGCTCTGCTTCTGAATATTAACGACCCGCGGACACCAGCGGGCATTCGGAGTGAAAACAGGCTGAGAAACACTCTCAACAGTGTATAATTAAAAATACATGAACACGAGTAAAACATCATTTGAGATGCGTTTCAGAGACACTCAGGAAAGAACGCA
>JAFFST010046265.1:64832-75400 GCA_022414735.1 Noturus placidus | reverse complement strand
GCTAGCGGTGACTGTAAAGTCAAGCCACTGCTAGTTTATCATGCTGAAAATCCTCGTGCGTTTAAAACTCACAAGATTGTTAAAGAAACCCTTCAGGTCATGTGGCGCGCCAATGGAAAGGCATGGGTAACGAGGCGGTTCTTCACTGAATGGGTAAATGTCGCCTTCGGTCCGGCAGTGAAGGCATATCTCAAGGAAAAAAATCTTCCGTTGAAAGCATTGCTAGTCCTCGATAATGCTCCAGCCCATCCACCTGGTCTTGAAGAGGATATTCAAGACGAATTCAAATTCATTAAAGTCGTCTATCTCCCACCCAGCACAACTTCAATCCTCCAACCAATGGACCAACAGGTCATAGCCAATTTCAAGAAACTGTACACGAAGCACCTTTTCCGCCGTTGTTTCGATGTTACTGAAAACACGAAGTTAACTCTTCGTGAGTTCTGGAAAGAACATTATAATATCGTGAGTTGCCTACGCATGATTGACATGGCATGGCAGGAGGTCAGTAGGCGAACGTTGAACTCGGCGTGGAAGCAGTTGTGGCCTGAGGTAGTTTCGGAGAGGGACTTCGAAGGTTTCGACCCCGAGCCACAGGAAAGCGAGATTCTAGAGGAGATTGTGTCCATTGGAAAGAGTATGGGTCTGGACGTGGATGAGGAGGACGTGAATGAACTGGTCAGGGAGCATGAGGACGAGCTTTCAACCGAGGAATTAGTGGAGCTGAACGCCATGCAACAAACGGAAATTTTGCAAGAGATAAGCAGTGAGGAGGAGGAAGAAAAACGAGAGGTTTTGACGACAGCAGAAATTAAAGAAATGCTGTCAATGTGGGAGAAGGTGGCAGGGATAGTTGAGAAGACACATCCTGAAAAAGCGTCGACTGGCCGTGCTATTGGACTTTTTAATGACACTTGTTTGACCCATTACCGATCAATACTGAAAAGTAGGCAAAAACAAACGTCATTAGATAGGTTCTTACAAAAGCGGTCAAGTGACAGTGGTGAAAGCAGTAAGGCTAAAAAACCTAAACCATCCGATGATTAATGAAAAGAAGTGTTTTCAAGTTAATGTTAATTTTAAAGTTTAATTTTTTAATCAAGTTTTTGTGTTGTAAATAAATTTTTAGATTTAAAGAAATAACAATTTTGGTTAAAGTAGAATATGTAAAGAAAGTGCAATTTTAGTTAAAGTTACGTAAAATAAATGTTTTGTGGAAGTTTACCGCTGTCTCCATGCCTCCCTCCCTCCCTCCTCCTGCTCAGCCTTCGCTACCGTAGCTGATACAGTATCCATACGCAAGTACCCACAGAATTACCTGTTCAATGTCTATTTTCTTCTTTTATGATTACAGTACAGTACAGGTATTTAAACTGCATTAATTACACATAGGTTTGTATGGAAAAACATGCCTTTTTATATGTAGTACATATAAAGTGTTTTGGGGGAATTTTAAAGGGTTGGAACCAATTAAATTTTTTTCCTTTATTTTAAATGGGAATAATTCGATCGACTTACGAGATGATCGACGAACGAGCTAGGTTATGGAACGAATTAATCTCGTAGGTCGAGGTACCACTGTATATATATACACAACAAGCAATTTCACGACCACTTTCAGGAGTTCTTTAATGTTTAGGTTCTCTTTCAGTGCTGAAGTTTGCAGAAAATATAAAACCTCTAAGGACAAACTTAGGGCTTCAAAACTTTGAAGTGCCTTAGTTATTTCAATATAAAAAAAATATACAAAAAAAAAAAACAAACAGCCTTCAGGAAAGTCAAAATACTTGCATACATGTTGTAAAGTTGAATAAAATTACATTACAGCTTTGATAAAATATCCTCTTATGTCTGTCTAACCTTAAGGCCTGTATATAAAAAATAAAATACAATAAAAAAGAAATAAATAATAAAAAAGACTACGTGCGTTTTTGGCCTCGTTCAGAAATCGTACGGATACTGGTGTGTCGCAGGCTTGTTTGTGGATGGAGATCAATATTAGGTTTATTTTGTGCTATGATCTGACAGATATGCAAAACACTGGTTGTGCAGAGGCATGGCTCACCGTGAGCTGCATTTCTACAGTTTTAGTGCAGGATCGTACAGATTCTAACGTGGACTGACATCTTTAAGAGCTGAATGAATGAAGCCTTGCTATTGAGTGGTGCCTGTACTGACCGGTGTGTCAGTGTACTGTGTAGCAGATGACAACGAATAATTGGCATATATTGGAGCAAGATGTTCGTCAACACTGTCTCACCGAAAAATCCTTGATACATTAGCCAAATGGAAATTATACAGTATAATCATACATTTGAAACTTTTTGGGAGTTTATCAACTTGCCCTTGACTTTGTTCCATTAAGGTTCTCAGTATGGGAAAACATTAATTTTTTTGTCCATAGTAAATCACTGGTACGCTACAGACGCAGTAGGCAGATTGTTTTTTTTTTTTTTTTAAATTATGGACTATTCCTTAAACAGTTCACCAAAATTTTTTAAAACTTGAAATGCAGACATGCAAACATTGCTAACAAGGAAATCCTAGCAGGCAGGTGCTGCTAAATAAATTATTAGCAGTTCTTCATTTTCTGACCAAAGAGAGCACAGTCTGAACAAAGAGTTTATTGCCTCACAAGTCCGAGGCTCATAAACTCAGATCAAATTCAGCTAGATAAAGTCAATGTGGTGCAGAAATGCCCCGTCTTTAACATCCCACATCCTTTCCCCTTCAGTGAACTGGCTTTTCTCTTGGGTCTTTTCTGTTGTACGTTCTAAATGTCATGCAATATATTTTTCAGGAAATATAATAAAGCATCTTACACTAATAAAGCATCACTTGGTACTGTATCTCTACATCACACACCTTTACTCCATATCATTAAGTTAACTCTCCCTCATTCCCTCAAGGTAATGACAAATGAATAAGATGCTGGGTTATCATTTACACGTGATAATTATCTCCAACTAATCAAACTAAAAGTCACCTGCCCTGCCCCAATCTCCATCCATGTGAAGTAAGCCTGCATAATCAAAAATGTTTTAAAATCATCAACATGCCAGGGAACATGAGGGGAATAACCCCCCCCCCCCCCCCCAAACAACAGTTCTTAGCATTGCAGTAGCAAGTGAGAGTGAAACGGGAAGACGTTCATACAGCAATCATACACACACACTCCAACGGTCTGCCTCCTTTAAACCTCCTGCCTGTACCATTATTTGTGTGTGTGTTAACAGTAGGAGCGCCATGTTCCGTCAGCAGCTGCTGGGTTTTAATAGGACGCATCCCTTCATTCGTAGGTGCTGTCTGGGTTCAGTGGTGTCAGCATCGCTATGTAATGCTGCCAGCACAAAGCATAAAGAGCTCCAAGGCTCTGCAACTCTATCCACAACAGGATATTGCTTCAGCCACAATAAAAGGAGTGCTTAGCCGAGTGAATTTCCCTTCTTCATACAATCAGACGGACGTGAGCACCTAAGTTCTGGCAACTAAGCAACAAGCACGGGCTTGGTGAGTGTGTTGTCATCCTCGAGCTTTCCTCACATTTCCAAACACAATCCATGTAGAAGAGAAAGGGATAACCAAACATGCACTCCTTCGCAAAGGACAAGGGCTGAGATCAGCTGGAAGCTGTCGAGGGTGACAGCTGCATGGCATCAGCCTGCTGAAATGACAATTCTTTTTCTTCTTGCTTACAAATACACACATATACACACACACCCCCACGGACATGATGAGATCAAGACACAGTCGTATCATTCAGTATGAAAGGAATAAAACACATAGGGGCTTTGCTGTTATAGGAAAATAATCAGTGAAGGGGCGGCGTGGTGCGAGCCGATGTGATGCGGATTTGCTGTTACCACCCTGAAGTTCGTTATTTTCCAAAAAACAGCTCGTTTTTATTTTGATTGGACATTTTTGGGACACAAGTAGCCTCACAGCTTTGCCTACGTACCTGAGTGATTTTGGTTTGAACTGAAGAAATAATGGTTGACGCGACCTGCTTGTCTTTTTCCTGTGACGCATCCCTGTAAAAGCAAAAAAAAAAAAAAAAAAAACGAGATGTGTGTCAGCAATCGGCAGGGACTAATACAGTATTCGTAGAAGCTGGCCTATATTAAAAGCTGCAAGGACAGACTCAGGGAAAACAGGAAGTCCAGGTCTCTGCTGGGAAAACAGAACTAGAAGAATTGGAGAAATGCAATGAAATATTCATCCATCCCCAGAAGATCTGAGACGAGGCACAAATAACCCTACGGGTTTAACGGTCTTTTTTTTCTTTCTGATGAAACCTGAGAAATTCTGACAGACTACTCATATACACAGATGTCCCCTGTGGTGATTTGAATACAACAATCAATAATGGGGAAGGAACAACAATAACAAACGCAGTGTGTTCACTTCATTCATTTTTCCTTGCATGTGTCAAAAACACACTCTGAATCGGAAAATCGCTCTGCGATTCAACGCTTTCATGTTTCATTCAACAGGTCATTAGTCTAGATGTCAAATCATGCCAAAACTGCAGGATACTTTAAAAGGGGAGGGGGGGGGGATGGGTGGAGAAGAAATTTCTAGAAGCACAGCCATATATATAAAATTCACAACATACACTCTCTAGCTAGCAGAATACCATGAGATTACTTTACCTGGAGCTCCTTAAGCTAGATGTGGGGCTAGATGTAGGGGAGGAGCTAGCAGTGTGGGTGGAGACTTTCCTGCTTGCTCTACCCCTGTCTGGTGAGGCTGTGGGTGAATTGGAGGAAGCCTTTGAGTGATGCACTGATTTTGATGACTTCTTCTTTCTCCTTTCACGAGGCGATCTGTGAAACATTTGCGTATAGGGTTATATTAAAACAACTCGACACATTTCAGGAGCGAGTAGGCTCTTGCAATCACTCTTTTTATTTTAGAAGTCATAAAGTACACTTAAATTCATTTAACCACTTTATCATGGTCAGTTGATCCGGAGACTCTTGGGAACGCTTGTGCGCAAGGCGGGAATACATCCTGGATGGGACGCTGGGTCCATCGCAGGGCACCATGCGTACGGACAAATAAACACATATCCTCAAACATTCATTTGCACTTAGGGGCAATTTAGCATAGCGAATGTGGAGGAAACCCATGGAGACACATTCTCTCCACTTTTGTGGGGATTTCCTGCAAGTGGCCCCTAGGTGTGAATGTGTGTGCATGGTGACCAATGATGAACTAGCATCCTATCCAACATAAACTCCCATCTCGCTCCCAGTGGTCCTGAGACAGGCTCCAGATCCACTGTGACCCTGACCAGGAAAAAGCACTCAAGGAAGAATAATGAATGCTAAAATGCTGACAATTGCCATGAACAGAAATCACTAAAGAACCAAAGATCATATCAAAAGAGTTAGAACAGCTCTTATTATCAGGACACAATTAGCAAGCATGTTCGTCAGATGAACGACTCCACTCAGACTTTAACACTGTTCTTCAGCCCTTAACTACAGACAGTCTTATCCAATATGAAGCTCGAGACCTGACGTTTATTAATTTGCTAAAAAACCAGGACCAAATTTCCATGGCACTATTTTGTTTTCTCCAAATGTCAAACTCAGAGGTTTGCTGGCCATCAGCCATCAAGAAACTCTTGAATCAATATAAACAAAAACAAAAAATTACCAACTGCAAAGTCAAAAAGGCATGGAACTATGACAAGCACTTTTCTGGTTTCTTTCTCCAGAGAATATGTGGGTCTGGGCAGAGTGAAGAGTTAGCAGGAGGGTATAATGTGCACTACATAGCAGTATAATTAGTGTGAAGGCACACGGTCCTACAGCAGGCTTGCTGCAAAACCTCTGGGGCAATGAAGCCAAGCCGGACCAAGCTGGACTTACAGGAGTGCAGGGTGGTCAAATAGCTCATTTCAGACATTCCGGACATGGCTTGGCCCTTTCTCATTCTTTTAATGACAGAATGGAATTGTGCTTTGTAATCACTGGAAGGTGAGGGGTCATTCGGCGAGCGGTATGAGTTGAGCCAGTCCATAAGTGGGATGCAGACATGAATTCAGAAACCTTATTCACACCATTGTTAGCTTACTCAAGGAAAACTGTTGCATGTTGTTCCAGCACAATCTGCACTACTATGGGGTGAATAATGAAGGGATGTGAGTTGAGCCATAGTCATAAGATTGCAGTGTTGCCAGGGATTTTGGGAGCGTTGTGTTGGTTTAGTCAACATGTTCATTCTGGAGTTTGTGAAGGAAAGATATGCCCCGAGATTGTGCCATCACATACCATACATAGTATGGAGTATGGAAGTATGGAGATGGAAGACTCGGAATATGCTTAGTGTCTAGGAAGGTGCAGCCTTAATATTGCAAGATATGGTCACTGTAAAAGGTCACTATAGTTTATGTTCAAAGTACATAGGGATTGTGATTTTGTGATACTCAACAAAAAAATTGGAGTAGACATTTTTTAATTTCAAATGGGCAGAAGTGGGTTGGCAAACAAAGAAAAGCTGCATTCCTCTGGGAGTGGGAACAAATGAACAGAATTCCTTTAAGAGCAGGTGGAAATGGTATAACAAAAACCAGTCCAATGCACATCTCAAGATGGAGGTGTCGGGGTGACGGTATGTCACTCACGGACAGCTGCAAATAGCCTCAAAACTTCATGCAACTGCGGTTTGTCTGCATGCAGCTAGTTTAAAATCTACATTAAATGTTCAGATCATATTGCACCTAAAACAATAAACGTCAGTTTATTTGCAGTGGCCAAGTAAAGTTCTCATTTCGGAACTCTTCAAAAGGGTACAAAGCCGTAACGTACAGGATGTCAGCCAAATCTTTCCACTGTGGTTACAGTGGGTTCTGAAAGAGTCTGAAGGACCACCAGCTCTGCTGATTGTGAGAATTTGTATTGGATGCTCTCTCTTCCGATTCTGAAAATGCCTCCTGGCTCCAGCACACTACATTACTTTCATGTGGCAGGCGAGTTTCTCCAAAATGACGTACGAGTGATCTAAGGATCTAAGGATATAGCTGTTACAACTAAGGCTTTAGAGCTGGAGCGCTGTGTGTAGGGTACTGGCAAACACCACGGGAGCCAAGCTCTAAGCCGACAACAGCTGCTATTCCTGGCCTTGCTTCCTCTCTCATCACATGCTGAGAAACAGATTCCCCGGTGCAGGAGAAACAGAGGGTTTAATGACACAAGATGGCACTTTTCAAAAGCGAGAACTCCTGGTTGTCCCTCCAGTAGAACTTTGAGGAAAGACATTTGGGGATTGGGGGGGAAGGGGGGGAGGTTAGTTTCCAGAACAATTCAGCCTGATCCATAAGAATATAATTAAAGGTGGTGAAAAAAGGGACTGCGCTTCGGATGTTACCGTGACCTTTACTATGAGCCATTCTTTAATAATTCAAAACTGCTTTCTGGGTCAAAAATGAAAGCGGGGTAATTGGAAGATGGTTAATTGATGGTGGTTCCAGGCAGAATCTAATAGTATCCACTGATTAGGAGCTGCAACTGGACTACTAGAACGCTTGCCTATAGAATTTGCCAGTTCTAATGCTAATGAGGGCGCTGACAATCAAGTGCGTTAAACTTTCTCCTTATTCCCACTGGTTGATTGATACCAGACACTGCAGATCAATTCATGCTCATCTAGCTCATTGTTTCAGTACCTACAAAAGTTCTCTCAGCCTCAACTGAGCCCTAAATAGAATACAGGCACATGTTCAGGCCTCTAGCAGGCATTTACAGGCCATATATTCACTCCATGTATTGAGCCCTAAGCAGTCCTCCCTGAAACCTTAAAAGTGCGGTTAATCCCGCTCATGAGGCATACTGTCTGCAGGAGGCTTTACAGACCAAAAACGTGCTCACTGTCCAGCAAGTACAACAGACCCGTGGGTCCTGAGGATACTATCACAGGGGTACAAACTTCAGTTTCACTGGCCTCAGGGTCCCAGGAATTTTCATCCATCTTGGATAAAGGCGTGACTGAAAAAGCAGAACCAACAATTCAGAGCTAAAGTTTCTAAATCAACATACTTTTATAGATCAGAAGAAGGATGGTGGTTTCTGTCTAATTCTAGAATTGAGGGGGACGGACTGGTTCCTAAAATCCTTCGCGTGTCGCATGTTAAGGCTACCAGATATTATTCATCCTGTGCAGCCAGAAAACTGGTCCGTGGCAGTGGCTCTGCATCACACAAGTTGCCATGTCCCCACTGTCCCAGGAGACAGATGCTTCTTGAGGCTTGCCTTCCAAGGACTTCCTCTCGTTCTCTAGCACCACAGGTGTTTTTTTATGGGTATACATGTGGCCCTGTCGCTCCAAAGGAATCAGGATACTGCCATATTTAGATGAATAGCTCCTTCCACTAAGGAGCTGGCCATCTGGGACACAGTACTCAAGTTCTATCTTCTGGTGAACTCAGAAAAAGAGTTTCCTCATACTGAAACAGGCCACGCACTTCAACAGCAAGAATGCTAGAGACCTGGTCATCCAGTAGCCTGTATGACTTTGATTTGGATTTGATTATGGAAAAACAAAATGTTTCCATTTAATGAAGCCTTTCCCTAATTGGCTAGACAATGGTAAGCCAAGTTTAGCCACACTACATTCATCATGAATGTATAACAAGAATGGATTGAAATACAGAGAAAGCAGTGTGGCTAAGTTGCAAGTGGACATAATACCGTAACAGTAGATTTTAAGTCAACAGCTAATGATAGCTGTGATTTTGGCCATTCAAAAGTCTACTGCATGAGAACGTGTATTGTGCAGTCCTAGTGTTTAAATATATGAATATAAGCGAGTCTGTGGGTTTCTAACATTACTGAAAAAGCGCTGACTATTAAATTATTTTCAAGAATGAAAAGAGTCTACGCTTATGGTCAATAGCCCGCATGCATTGAGAGCGCTTGGGTTATTCTGAATTATTGTACTAATTATGCTGTTAGCTGAACGAGCACACGAGGCTCTAGACTCAAAGTGAAGGACACTACAAAAAGAGGAACAAACACGTGTGTCGGTTTTATCAGTTTTAAAAACGTCAGTTTTAGTTTTTGTGCAGGTGTCGAGTACAGAAACAGCTAACCCCAAAAGGCAGACAATACTGCGCCTAAATAATCTTTTCGCCAACACTAACTACTCAGTGTGTGTACCTTGATCTGGACCTCGACCTCTTCCTGCCCATTCCTGGGCTGCTGCCAAGGCGATAGCTGCTCCCTCCGTAGCGTTGTCTCTCTCTATCTCTTTCCTCACGACGCCGCTCTCTCTTGCTGGGAGAGTGGGATTGGGATCTGACAATAAAAAGGGAGAAAGGTAGAGCAAGTACAGAATTACCAAGTGACTCACAGCAGGGCAAACAACTGGGATACACTATATATCCATGTAAATCCACCCACATGGTGCTGAGTGCTACTTTGGAGTCCTTTAATTAAGGGACTTTTTTATTTTATTTTATTCATTCATTCTTTGGCCCATCCTGACTCAGTGTTCTTTTACTCTCACTAATGATACAACTTGGTTACTCTTTTTCATCATTAGAAGTGAAATGGAAACTGACACAAAAAAAGGAGAGTAACCAAGAGAAGAAACAAAAGAGAATGTTCTAGTAGTCCAGTGCTACTAGATACAAGAGCTTCATCCTTGACTCCCATGTTAATAAAGCAAGGTATGCTTGAAATCCTTTGACTTGTAGGGTATAAAGCCACATCACATAACCGCTCTAACCTGCCACTTTCAGACCAAAAAAACTTCACAAAACATTGAAACAGCAAACCATAATTCAAACTTTTCCATTACCCTTACTGGAAAAGTAGTAATCTGACTTGGGTAATAGTGACAATTTCTCCCAGGGTCACACACATTTACATGGATGGTGACAATGGAGTACACCCTTGCTTAGCTGAATGGCCCATCCACGTAATTTAGCTCATGTATCTGATTTAGTGGCATCAGAGCCTGCTACATTTCTCGTTAGTCCTCTAGCTGAGGGATGGCATGACTGGAGAGGTGCTGCTGCACTTCCATGCCTCAAGCTCAAGCAATAATCCATATTATAATAATGAATATATTCAGTATTATAATATGGATAACGTTTAAGGGAAAGAACAATATGAAATAACTCTTGTAAAGCATAAAAAATCAAATTTTCTATTTTTCCTCCACCAAAGTCGTTCGGACAGCAACTGAACACTTGAGGAATGCCACAAACTAATGAAGTAATTTCAGGTTCTCTCTCACACACACACACACACACACACACACACACACACAAGTGCGCATTTATAACCTCTTCACAATCAGATTACACTAGTCAGGAAAAGGGATATACGAGAGAGGAGGGTGTCACTTATTCTCAAATAAAGCAATATACGATGATAAATGAGATTTAACTTTCAAATATCCCTACGCCACTCCTGAAATTAACTTTGGTAAACTTTAAGCAATTCATAAAGCATATGTGATCAAACTTAGGCCTGCTAACCATAAAGAAAATAATGCATATTGTGTAAAGGGGACATTGGCGTGTGTGTGTGTGTGTGTGTGTGTGTGTGTGGGGG
>JAFFST010046265.1:36280-64812 GCA_022414735.1 Noturus placidus | reverse complement strand
GGGTGAAATCACACACGCAGTAAACAATTAACAAACAAACAAAAGTACATTTACAGTATAGTCTTTTTAGATAACGCTTATCTAATGTCCCTCGTAGAAGCTGTGAAATAACGGGGCATCATATTTCATCTGTTGCTGCTCAAACTGTTTAACGTATATGTGAAGCAGAACAGCATTTTTATTCACTTTTTTGATTGCTTTCTTTTTTTCTCCTTGGTCAGAAAACCAGATACGCCGTGTTTTTGTCCATGTTTAGCCGATAGATTTTCAGTGCCTGAAACGGTGGTGCATATCTAATAAATATATGTCATACTAATACATACTTGTCTAATGTTAGCCAAGTCAGACATACACTGATGGATTTTATTTTACATTAACGGACTCAAAACTCTATTTACCTAGACAAAAAGCGAGGACCAGTGCATATTTATTATTTGAGAACTATTTGGGCTTTCAGAATGTCATTTAATACTGGAGAGTTCAAAACATGTACTGTCAATTAGGGCTGGTGCGATATTCTCGACATTATATCTATATCGTGATAAATGACTACACGAAATACTTTTTGGAGATATATCGTTGGTATGGTGATGCATTTTCATTAAAAAAAAAGAATTCCAAATAAAATGGTACTGAATGGAGGCCGTTGATTTGATGTCATTGTTTTAAATCTCAATCTTCTTTGTCTTTGTAGGCATTAAAGAAAAGTATCGTCAAACACAGTTTAACGTTTATTAAAAACAACTAATTATAATAATAATAATTACTACTGTTTTGCAGAGTTTGTTACCTAAATTATACATCATGATACGTATAGTGTATCGTAGAAATGCTCTCAAGCATTGTGATATTTTTGTATAATAAATGGAGCTAAATAAAATTTGATTGAGTAATAATAAGTATTAATACATCCATACATCCATCTTCTATCCCGCTTATCCTTCCTTCAGGGTCACGGGGGAACCTGGAGCCTATCCCAGGGAGCATCAGGCACAAGGCGTGCCACAGTTTGCCAATACATCGCAGGGCACAATCACATACACATTCACACACCCATTTATACACTACGGACACTTTAGACACGCCAATCAGCCTACCATGCATGTCTTTGGACTGGGGGAGGAAACCGGAATACCCGGAGGAAACCCCACGAGGAGAACATGCAAACTCCGCACACAGGGCCACGGCGGGAATCAAACCCCCTGACCCTGGAGGTGTGCGGCGAACGTGGTAACCACTAAACCACTTTATTTAAAAAAAAATTATGATTACAACCTCTAGATGTTAAGACTCTGGAAATCTATATATGTGTTGTGTGTCGTAGAAACATCTTGAGACATTTATGATGACATTTTTCTATACCGTCTGCTTCTAATATTAAATAAGTTGATCATTTTACTTTCAATGAGCACCAAAAAACATACTTTTACTCAGTCTGGGTAGAAAAAAAAAAGATTATTGATGCAATTCTTACATACTTGAGTATAATACTATACCATTTAGAGGATCACCATGGAAACTGGAATACATACATTTTTTTTAAATGTCACCCCCCCCCCCAAATGTTATCAGCTTTGGAGATGGAATGGAGCATCTCAGACACGATTGAAGCGGGGTCTGGAACCTCGAAATCGAAAATGAGCACGTGTTCACACACCAGCTGGGTGTTTAACTGCAGGAGTCAACTCATTTCCTTTCTCTCGTCCATTCTAGTTTCCACTTTTGACTCAACATGGCAGCTGGAACACAAGAGCCAGACAAGCTCATGCGGAGATAAGCTGAAGAGTGAAGCCTTGTAAGTCTATTCTTGTAGTGTCAGAAGGTCAAAAAGGGGACGCTTTATACTGCTTTTGCAGGGGAAATGGGGGTAAATCATCAAAACCAAGCCACTTTCAGCAGAGCTCCACAGAGGCTCGACTGAAGCAGAAGCAGATTAGTACACAAAAGACTCTTAAACGCCTTTGCTAAGCTAGCAAACTGAAAACCATTAAACCTATTATCTCCGAACTCTTATAATCTGGGATTAGATGAAGCCGTTTTAGTCCTCGAATATTATGCATCCTTATATTCGGTTCACTTTCACTCTTTGTAGTTTGCACCTAAAAAATATACCATCTCCACATGCATGGGTCAGACGGGAAGAGCGTGAAAGAAAGAAAATAACAGGAATGAAGAAAAAAAAAAACCAAAGATTAATAAAGGTGAGAAAAGAAAGAAAGAGACGAATTAAAGATGTAAAAAACAAAAAAACAAACAAACAGGAAAGCAGAAAAAAATGGGAGGTGAGAAAGAAACCTAGACCTCAATTCCAGCTTTTAATTTTCACTGTAAGTGATTTTAAGCCAGGGGCAAAAATTATTCAATCTGCAGAAAATATATTAAGGCATGTCAAAATGCCACAATGAGATGAGTGTAATTACTGCAACTTCAGTTGCTGATAAGGACAAATTGGTGAGTCATGAGGAGTGAAATGAAAAAGGAAAAAAAAAAGGAGGAAATAAGAAAAATAAACAAATGTGGTAAGGTATTCTATCTCTGAACCTTTGTAACTATGTTGTCAATTAATCATTGTTTATAAAGGGCAGGTCATAAAACAAACATATGCATGGAGAAAAGTCATAAATTTACCTTTCAGTATGAAGTGCCTTTGGGCATCTGTAATAAACACGATTATTATAAACTTGAAGATGGAAAAGAAAGAAAAAAGAAAAAAGAAGAAAAAAAAAAGTTGATGGGATATTTATACCTGGCCCTCTTGTAGCTGCGGTATGCGCTCGGTAGTGAGTGTTTTGTTTTGGATCTGGAACGTGACCTGGACCGAGACCTTCTTTTGTGTTTTTTCTTTTTCTTGTCTCTGTCTCTATTCTTGTCCCGTTCTCGTGTAGAAGAGTACATGGAGGAAGAAGAGAGCGGCAGGGTGGTGGCAGGGGGAACGGCGCTCCATGAGGAGGGGTCCGGAGGCGGATATTCGGAGAGAGGCACCTTTATAACGAGCTCAGCTGGCACGGTGGACACCTCTGGCTGTGGACAGAGAAAATGGAGATGCAGATTAGATTAGGAGAGAGGAGAGTATACATTGAGGCCTGTGGGAAACAACAACACAAAGAGAGCCTGCTAATCGGCATAATCCAATAAAGGGGCTTCAATGGCTCTTTGACGGGGCTTTTCCCGTGATCTTGAAAAATCAATAAATGACGCAGCTGGTCTGGAGAGAACAGACACATCTTCCATGCTTTCAATCAACGTGCATGGGTGAGAAGCAGCATGTAGGCTGGGAGGAGGGGTGAGGATGTTCCAGATCATAATTACGAGCAGATCTTCAACCCTCAAACCCCGATAATTAAAGGATTTTGGGGGGTTAATCAACAAAAACGCAGTCCTGACTCAATATAATGGGCTTTTCTGATCTGATGCACAATTACCTCAACATCCATGTGTGTGATTAAAAGAAAAACGACTTCACGTTAAATAACCCGTCCTAAACAATCAGCCCGCACCGTCAAACTAAAACATCTGATTTCGTGCGATTGAAGACGATTCGTCTGTAGAGAAAAGCAAGGAGCGTTGTGTAAAGTTTCCAAGTTTGCAGAGCATTAGTGCCTGAAATGCAAGGGAGCAGAGGGCGAGCTTAGATTCGGCCCAATTAATTCTACCACATGGTGTGAAACAGTACCTCTAGCTCACACTGAAATGGAGCAATCCTTCACTCGGAAGCAGGGCAGTGTTTACTCGTGGAGGGAGAGCGAGAGAGGGCAAGCAGAGAGATATAAAGAGAGAATACAGGAGACGGGAAAATAAACAGAAAGAGTGAGACAAGCTGGTGGACACGGAGCAGGTGCAACAGAGAAGCAAGTGTAAAAAAAGAAATAAACATATACATGTATATGAAAAAAAAAATCAATGCAATTCCTCATTCAGCCCATATAGGATTTTCAAAATTTGTGATGCAGCCTGCAGAGTTTTTTGTGCTTTCTTTTGCGGAACACTACTTGAATTGGCGAAATCGCGACTGCACGAAATTTCGCAGTGATGTTTGTTGGTAAACGAAACCTTTCAGCTGTACTCATGTCTGACGCACATGAATCGAAGACTGTTTTGGCTGAAAGAACTTTGTGATGATGTCACATGACATAACTTGGTCCAAATCTGCAGAAAATCTGTGCGAATTTAGTAAAATGCCAAGCACCTCTGAATAATGCGGCGTTTGTGATTTTTCGTTAATTCCTGCGATCGCGAAATCCTGGAAGGACTGCTCACTGGCTGAAAAATATAAAGATTTTGATCCAACCCAACTGTACACACTAAAACTAGAAATCCAAGAACTTACTAGAGAGTATTGGGAGGGGGGACAAGCTGTATTACAAACCGTAAAAAACTTAGTTAATATTCAAGATCTGTCCGGTGGGAAAATCCCACAGTGCGATAGTTTTACTGATGACACGGAATTTTTTTGCTTTACTGCTAGCAACATTCGTAATCTGATTCCCCACTAATCAGTTAGCTTTGATAAATCTGTCTTCAGTGAAACCAAGCTACTTCCTGTGAACACATCAGTTAAAGAGACAGAAGACGAAGAAGAGGAGGGAGGGGGAGAGAGAGAAAGAGAGGGAGAGAGAGAGAGAGAAGGAAAGACAGAGAGAGAGAGGGAGAGACAGAGACAAGGGGAGGGAGACAGAGAGAGAGAGAGAGAGAGAGGGAGAGACAGATGAAGATGAGCATAGTGTATTCTGTTTGATAGCGGAGCTCTCGGGATACTACAGACTAGAAAAGGGCTAGATAATGAGAGGCAGGGCCTGGTTTGATTTCAAATGCTCAGGTTAAAAATAGATTGACATTTAGGAGACTAATTCTCTCTGTTCTCCTGAGATAGGGGCAGAGGAAGAGGAGCATACTTTTATCACACTGACCTGAACGAGTGCACATACACACACACACACACACACACACACGTACACACACCCCATCACTGTACAACTGGGACAGTTGTAGCTCAGAGGTCAAGGCATGGGATCAGAAGGTCAGGAGTTCAAATCCCAGAACAGACAACTTGCCACTGCTAGGCCCTTAACCCTCAACCGCAATTGTATAAATGAGATAAACGTATGTCGCTCTGGATAAGGGCGTCTGCAAATGCCGGAAATGTAAATGTCACACACAGATGGTGTTGTACACAAGCAGTGTCTCTCTCACACACACACACACACAGAGATAGTGTCACACAGAATCTCAAACAGTGTCACAAATAAGCAGTGTCTTATAGACAGGAGAGAGCGCGCACACACACACACACACACACACACACACACACACACACACACACACAGATAGCGTCACATACAAGCAGTGTCTCACACACACACAAGCAGCATCTCTGACACAATCTTGAACACATACACAGTGTCAGACACACGCCACTTTTAAATTCAGTGCTAGAATATCTCATCAATATATGGGGATGGTTTGTTATGTTCGCTTGACTCTCTCGTGACTAGCAGAACGCTTCCATTCCAGCAAGCATTCCAGAAGAAGTGGGTAAAACCTTCAATCCAAATCCTGCTGTGACTGTTTTACACAATTTCTTTCACCCCACTTAGGCATTATACTGAAGCTTACACCCTATAGAGACTCAACAGATCCAACACGTCCACCTTCAACACACTATGAAACTTTAAATCATAAACCACAACGCCATTACTGTGAAGTCTGTAGTCGCATAAGAGTGTGTTTATGTCCAACACCATGCTTGTCCATTCTCCCGCGGTCTCATACCACACGTTTCTTGTTTCACTGATGCTGTTGTACTTTTGAACACTGGGTTTTTAAAAAACTATAAATAAATAAATAAATAAATAAATAAATAAATAAATAAAAGGTTTCCGCTAGCATCCTCTATTTTAGTCATGCTGTCAGAGGTAGACCTGCCTGAGCCCTCGATTGCACTCTGCTCACAATGTGCAGCCTTTTAAACCACTGTGGGATAAGAGCACACATAATAATCTGCTCTGCACTTGTACTCATGCTGTCTGATCCTGACACACCTCTACTGCCTTCTTCTGCTTCGAGCTTGAACACAATGTCTGCTGCTCTGGATGGTCCCACATACCCTAAAGAATGACACTTCTTTTTCGAATTCCCAGCTAAAGAGATCTCTACTAGATGGTAAGATATTGTCTGGGAAGAATTTCCCAAAACTCCCTTCCACCACTTTGCCACTATTAAAACATAGATTTGTCATCTTTCAAGTCGATCTCCAATCACTAACCATTTGAACGCTGCAACACATACACTACATCTGGCCAAAAGTATGAGGGCACCTGACCATCACGTCGATATGTAGTTTATACAACAAGCTGCTGCCACATAATTTATAATTTCCCTGGACCGGAACCAAGTGGCCCAACCATGTTCCAGCATGACAATGTGCTTTTCCACAAAATATCCATGGTTTGCCAAGGTTGGACTGGAAGAACTTGAGGATTCCTGACCTCAACCCCTCTGAACATCTTTGGGATGAACTGGAACACCAACTGCATGAAATAAGAGCCTGATCACACTAATTCTCTTGTGGCTGAATGGGCAAATCCCATTCAGGAAAACCCTGAACCCTTGGAACGTCATGTTCGACAAGCACATATCAGTGCGATGGTCAGGTGTCCACATATTTATGTGTCTTTGCTAACTTGGAGGCCTCAGTGGTTAAGGTGAAGGACTACTGCTCAGAAGGTTGTGAGTTCAAACTCCAGCACCGCCAAACTGCCCCTGTTGGGCCCTTGAGCAAGAAAGGCCCTTAACCCTCAAGTGCTCAGATGTATAAATGAACTAATTGTAAGTCGCTCTGGATATAAGCGGCTACCAAATGCCGTAAAAAATGTAAATGGATTCCCATGACAAATTCTGCTGGGTTCCAAAGGAGCAACATGGTGAGCAACACAAATGTCGCAAATTTTATGGGTTAAGTTCTGAGTCAGGGTCTTTGACACAGTGAGATCAACTTGTTAGCATGGAAAACAAGGTTCATGTACTGGTTTATTAGCAATAACGACAGAACCAATAAGTTTAGTTCCTCATAGGCGTGAGCACTACCTAGAAATAAATAAGTAGGAAGGAAATAAATAAGTAAATTGTGCCTATAAACTCCACCTAGCTTTTCTGGAGCAATTCCCAGAAAGTTCACTGTGAAGGTGTAGTTTTTAATGGAAAAACGTCCATTGTCTTAAAAAATACATCTGAACTCTTGAGTAGCAGGGAAAATAAATAAATAAATCGATAGTCTCCTGACTCTCTAAAGTAAGGCTTAGTCACTCTAGTCTTCCTTAGAAAGCCACATTAAAGCTTAAAGAGCTGCATCGTTCCCAAAAAATGCCTTCTCAACTTGGGCTCTTTCATCTCTGCAAGCATTACTGCAATTCCACAGGGGTTCCATGGGTTCAGAGGCACATTAGCGGCTACACCAGAAGCAGAGTTGACACTCAGGACTGGAACATGCTAATTAAGATGAAACCAGTCATAAGGGTGGCCCAGACGAAATAGGCAAGACTCGACAGAGAAATTTTAACATTTCAGCACAAGTCCATGCTCATAAAGAAGACACTGAAATGTTCATCCAGGACCAACAATGGTAAAACTACATATTGTGTACACTCTGATTCTGAAATTGGGTTAAATCTGAAGCTCCTGTGCATCTTCTGGTGAAGTACGGCAGGTAGTGGCACTGGTAGTAATGGTGATTTCTAGCAGCGCAGGAAAGCAAAAAATGTTTAAGACAATCTAGCTTTTATCTCACACTTCAGGCTAATCTTTTCCCCTCTATCTCTCATTCATCCTCTCTGAAGTGCCCGGGCAGCCTGTTGATTGGGGTCAGCAGATGATGAGAGGACTTGAGTGAGAGATTCATGTATGCATAAGGGCAAGTAACCCCTGGGCTGACCCTGTAGCCACTGTGGAATTGAGTGAGGATGAAATAAAGATGGGATGTTGGTGAGGGGAAAGACTGTTTATAGCTGTTATAACTTTCCTTGCAGATGTTCCTCAAAATTAAATGTACCTATAAATGCCTAAAATGTATGATGCTTCGACTACGACAAACAGATCTCAGACAGAAGATCTCTTATTATTTAACTGCCAGATAATCATGAAAGCCATACACAGAATTTGACTGGAACGCTAATTAGCGAGAAAATATAATGAGCTAGTCCTTTCAATTCAAGAGCTTAAAAGTGCAATTACACAAGATTAGATGGACAAGTAGTCAATTCATTAGCATGCCTCGTTACCTACCTGAATGATACCCTTGATTTTATCTAGTCAAGTATATAAAACAGATGAATAAATATACCTCACTGTGCTGTTGGATTCTTGATTTTGATTGGTCAGAAGATGTTATTTATCAGCAGCTTTAAGGCAAATCACAGGTTTATATCAAGCCACTTGTTCTAATACGTGATCATATTTATAGTTAAAAACACCAACAGGGACTTGTATAGTGGATGCTATACATAAACGGATATATACGTAAGGAGTCTGCAGTACAAGTGCTTTGTGATAGTCAGAGGTAAGGATGTACGTAAGTTTTCAGACATGACAATTTTACGCTTTGTGGTTTCTAGGTAACATTACAAGGGGTTTTCTAATGTCTTATAAAAACAACAAAACAAAATGGTTGCCAGGTTGAGGGAACAGTTTGTAGTTGCTATAACATTAAGTGATGAACAAACTTGTTTCGTGGACGTTCCCGAACACTAAATGTAACCAAAGACATATCAAAGTTATGGTGTTTTGTTCTTAAATAAAATAAAAAATTATAGTTGCTGGTATATGATTGGCATATGAGGAATTATCTGCTTCGTAATCAAACTGTATCACACTGTACCCATGTTGAAAAATATTTGCTATGACACCATGGTTTGTTGTGTTTTATTCCTTGCTATATAAGGTTATCAACCTTAGCAAAGCACAATACACTGCACAAATTACACCGCAAATTATTATTTTTTAATTGCAGAAAAAGCAAGCAATTTTGGCCAAAACTCTCCTGTATGGACCAATTAGTTCCAGGGAAGGCAAAGTGTAACGCATCCTATACAATTGTGTGCTTCCAACATTGTAGCAACGGTTTGGGAAAGACCCACATATGAGTGTGATGGTCAGGTGTTCATGAACTACTGGCCACATAGTGTATAAATTCTGAAGTCATTAGCCTATAGCTCAAGGCAAAGGTTTGCCCTTCCCGTTGACCTTGAATAAGTGAGAAAAAAAAATTTATCTAGAAAACAGATTTCCTAAATGTTAAAAATAAATAAATAAAAAAAGTTAAATGGGTGTCATCTGCAACTAAACAACCAAAAGATTTGGTAAGCAACCTTGCAGAACGGAGTTCTGGGTCAGACATGAGTTAATTATGATAAAGAAAAGCATTGAAACCCAATCTACAGGATTGATAAAGGTTGTGAAAGGTAAAGGACATGGAAAAATTTGTACTTCTTGAAAATGGACAAGCCCCTGACAGATGTGCAACCCCTGAGCTTCCAATAACACCTGGCCATACATATGGAAAGAGAGTTTTTCTTCAAAAACATTCATTTAAAAAAATACAAAACCAAAAAATAAGTACAACCTTTTGCATCCGACTATCCCAGTCCTTGCAACATGCATAAAACATTTGAGAAATGGGCTAGATGGTCACCTCTGCACTCAACGTTGTCCATACTTGCCAGATAATTTCCAATGACGGCTGCCTGTCTTATTAAACCAGGCCTTGATGGATAGTCCTCTCCCTAGAGGAAGGTGCTTTTGAACAGATAACATCAGCTTGGAGACTAAGAGCCCAATCAATTTGGGAGCAAAGTACACATCAGAGCAGGAGAAGCACATGGCCCACGGGTGTGTAATCCTATACTCCAGCATGACACTTGGGAGAAGGAGCATTAATAGATGACACCAGATAGGAACTGGGCTCAAAGGCGGCCATTTAAGTTGAAAGAGAGCAACACTCAAAAGGGACCCATCATCGACTGAGATGGAACAGAAGATGGAAGATAAAGACAGGTAGATAGTGAAGGATGAGTGATATATACAGTGAATAGATACAAGTGAGATTTAAATTCTTAATAAATACTTCTGCAGCATGATGTACTGGAGTTAATATCCATAATGAGATACAGGATGGAAGCAAAGGGCGTATCGATAAAAAAGGCGTGAGATTGATGGTTGGAGCAAGCCAGTGCCCAGGACTTAAGGGTCGCAGGAGAGTCGTCCATCCGCCATGAACAATTTATGCCTTTATTCATCAGTCCAGAAAGCACGAGGCAGCCAGCTGGCACAACGGCTGCTGCAGCCACACACTTTCCTTAATTAGTCCGAGAATACTCAAGGTGAAAAATATATTGAATGATTACGTACCGTTTGTTTATTCTGAGCAAAGCAATATTTGTGTCAACAGAGTGAGCGCGAGTCAAGCCTTCCCTGCTGGGATGTATAAGAAAAACACCCACACATGAGAACATCAGCGGAATGCGCAAATGTCGGGGGACCATCGACCAGAACTATTTTATTTCAACTCTGCTTTTACAGTGCTTTCACATATGAAAAATATCAATTTGAAATCCATTTGAAATGAACCCGGTTGTGTTTTCTCTCTTCGTGCAGATCATCTGGGCAGGCAAGAACACAGCAATCATACATAAGTATGGACCAAAATAACTTGTCCCAGGTGGTCTTCATATGGTTCTAAGCAAACTTGTGAGATTTGAGAAAGAAAGCGATTTAACCTCGCAGGAAGGAAAAAAACAAACATTGTCTTTTTTTTTTTTTTTGGTAGATGCAAGATGCTAAACTGAGAACAAAAAGAGAATGTACATGACAGAAAACCTTTTCAACTATGAAACATTTAAAATTTTTTTGCAATTTCCACCCGGACTTCGCAAAGTTTTGTTTACCTTTATCCACCACCATACTTCAAACTAAAATGTTTTATGAATATGTTTCTATTTCTACACCCTCTTGGCCAACTTCTTTTTGCTTCTTGAGTTGCTTAATGACGTGCAATATGAAATGGAAAAACAAAAACTATTAATAAAGAAAAAAAAACCCCAAGCTAATGTTAACCCAATACAAATATGTTATTGTAAGGTTAAAAAACACAAGTTAGACGGTGCTGTCTTGCTGTACTGTCAAATGAAAACAATACTACCAGAGAATCAATATTTGCGCAATTTCAAAATGAAAATACGTTATAACTCTGAGTACATGTAATCCATTTGGTTTGGATTCGGACTCCGTAAACAGACTAATGGATGTGAAAGTGCCTTTAGTGTAATCTATGACATCAACGTAGCAGGTCGATGAGGCTAACCTTTGAAAAATAACCACTATTTTTCATTTAATGATCTTAGTTTGAAGCATAGAAACATGTTGCACTACAAAACCACTGTGACAGCTGGAAAGGTTCATCTAATGCGAACGATCTGCACGTCAAGCATCAGCAACAAACTGGATTTGGAAAAGACAGACGTTTAGCATCGGCTTTGGAACACACTTAAGTTTCTGGGGTTGTTTTTTATTCAGGATGGAGAGAAAAGAAAGAAAGACTTTCCTACTGTGAAACTCTAGCTAGTACCACAAAATTATGTGTGCAAACATGTCATGTATAATGACCGAGCCCGGGACAAAAACTACATTTCTAACAGAGATATGTTAATCAAACAATTTTTCCACGTCAAGTACAAAAGAAAGAAAGAAAAAAAATCGGTAAAGTGTCATCTTAACTGAGAATTCAATACCACACCATGGTCTTTTTATATTATATATATAGTATAGCATACAGCCAAAATACTCATGAGCATAAGGAGGTTAGAAAATGCTGTCTGTGTTTGTATAACACTGACATTGATGTTTCAAACACAAGACGCTCCTTTTGAGCACGTTCTTGGACTCAAGGCCCGTATATACTATAGTCCTACTTCCACTGCAAATACAGGTTGCAAAGAGAACCACAAGCCTTTATTAGTAGGCCCAGCATTCAGTGGATCACCACCAATGTCTGTTTACTTTGAAGCCAGCCCACATTCTACCACACAAGTACTTCACTATCTTACAAGCATTAACTCTCATACTGTTAATTGCATACTATAAAAATGAGTATATGTGTATGATATGTATGTGTGCGTTTCATCTACAGTATAACAACAACCACATTCTAGCAAAGCTTGGTATGGGTTTTAATTAGTTCTTGGGGTCCTTTCTGATTTGTGATCGACACACACAGCTGAACAGAAAGCTCCGGTTAGGCGAACAAGGCCATTAGAACGAAGATGAAGTGGAGTGGACATATCAGTAGCCAGAGCAGATTTTATGTCCAGGATATCCATTGTATTTTTTTTTATTTGATTGACATTTTTTTATTTAGTTGCTCAATGGACAAGAAAAGCTATTTCAGACATTTAACCTTGCTGTGACCTTGATGCAATTTGGATTCATTCTAAAGCGCCGTACAGGGCACATTTAGTCATTGCTTTACTTCTGTTCCAAAAACACGCCACGTAGTGTAAAAACTAAAGTTGTTTCCCCAAACGATGTGCTATACACTTACACTAAGCACTCCACCGTCTAGTGTATGAATTTTAGAAGAGTAGCATCATCGCAAATCCCGTATCCCGGTCGATTGCGCAAGTCGTCAAATGCATGTAATGCAACGCTGCTAGCTTTAGCAGAATACCCAGATTAAATGGCAATAAATTATTATTTTTTTTTTACTGTTTTTTTTTTGGATTTATATTTTTTATTGATTCTTATACACTTTTCAGAGTACACCAAAATATATCAATACAGAATCAATATTTTTTTACCCCAATAACAGCCCCTCCCACCCCACCCAGGAATGTTTACATATGATTCATTTATTTATGATTCATGTACATGTACAAATCTTTAAGCCAGACTGATATAGAGGTTTTTTTTTACTGTTTATGTAAACATTGCCTTTTATGCCCAACATGACCTCAGTCACCATCAAACGGAGCCGTAATCATCAATCATGACAGCGCAAAAAGTGTGCGACCTCTAAAGCAGGAGGGCACTTTATACTATGAAGAAGAGTGTAAACTTATTTTTAAAAGCACAACAGCGATGCACGAGCACAAACTTATGATTATATCCAAAAATTGGTTGAAGACTGACAAAAATCGTAGCTATTCAAAAATAGGCATAGAGTTCCTGTAGGACATGAATAGCAATATCGTATGACAAACAAGAAGGAAGCCATTGAAAGGAAATAGATTTCAAACGTTTGACCTTGCTGTGACCTTGACGCTGTTTGAATCAATTCCAAAATCTAATCAGTCAATGCATCTTCTGGTTACGACGATAATTCCACATAAATCAGTCACTTGTTCTTGAGACATCATACAAACAAGAATACCAAATGAACAGACGGACGAACAACACACAAATATAATAACCAGGAAAGAAAATAAAACATACTCCTGAATAATATCTTTTGTGTGTGATGTGAGGACACTCCAGCTCATAGCTGAAACGTCTGCCAACAATCTGCTGACATTTTATCAAAGTCGCAAACATGAAGTGCTCAATTAGAATATTTGTTAGATAATGATCATACACTTGTTCATTTCCCTTTATAGGTTGGCTGACCCGTTTCTGCGAGCTTGTGCCCACTGTTGAATCAACTGCCTGCTCTTGGCTGACAGGCATGAAACCAGCTGTGTCCTTCTGTAGGTTCAGCCCATCCTCACCTCAAAGTTCGACATGTTGTGAGTTCTGAGATCCTTTTCTGCTCAACACGGTTGCAAAGAGTGGTTATTTGAGTTAGTGGAGCATTCATATAAACTCCAGTCTGACCATTCTACTGACACTCTCATCAGCAAGGTGTTTCCACCTTCAGAACTGCTGCTCCAGAGGAACGTTCTGTTTTTGTGTGAAAATTCCAAGAGGTCAGGAGGTTCTGAAATACTCAAAGAATCCCATTCTGGCACCAACAAGCATGCCAAGGTACAAACCACTGAGATCACTTTCTCCCAACATTGTGATGTTTGATATGAACATTAACTAAAACTCTTAATCTGTATCTGCATAATTTTTTTATATACTGTGCTGCTGCCACATGATACAATAATTGTATGATGTTCAAGAATAAAGGTGTTACCAGTGGACCTTATAATACTTGCTGTACAAAAAAATGCACTAATTTGAACAGCTGCAAGCTTATTTTTCATGAATACTTTCAAACTTGCACATCTCAGCAGTTTACAATGTCTGAAATGGGAGAAAGTACCATATGGCCTGTATGAACACAAATAAATAGGATTCTTTGATTAAAAGCACTAGGATACAGCTCTACCCACACAGTGTCGGTAACAAGAAACATAATGCAGCGAAAAAAGAACTGAAATTTTTGTAAGATTAACGTCTTAAAAAAAAAAAATCAAATAAATCCAGTGCCATTAAGAACTCTTCTTTTTGGAAAATGGAATACCATGCAGAAAAGGAAAATGGTCTTCAAAGACAAACAAAGCAAGGAATAAGGAAAGATTACAAACATCAGCATGCATGTGCCTACGTGGCCAGCCTTTCTCAGACAGACCCATTTCCTCAGGCTCTATTGATTCTATTCTGTAATTCTGCCCTTTTTATTGTTCTAAAATGAAAGAAAGGGGAAAGGTTTGCTTTAATAGAAAAAAAGTTAACAAACCCCCAGAAAAAAAACAAACAAACAAAAAACAAAAACAGGCGCTTCATTTCGAATAAGAGTTTTGTTCCTGCTGCAGGGTCTGCATGCTTCTGCTTGCTTTCATTAGGTTCAGCTTGGTAATAAAAGTCAAATGGAACAATAAAACACACAAGAAGAAGGAAACAAAACTAAGTAATTTTTCTGTGGTCTTATAGAGATCTTATTGGATGTTGCAGCCTGAGCAGAACATGCTTTACACAAACCAGATTTGGACTGAAAGCGTCTGTTGGAAATATGCTGGTTTCCTGGGCAATGGAGCATATTGGACATATGGGAATCTTTTCAAAAGTGAATAGGAGCGTTAACATTGGAGTCTCAAAGTCTGCCTTTTACTTCTTTCATTATTTATTTAAAAATAGTCATTTAATTTGGCCTTCTGTTTGTTAAGATACGCTGATGTAAGGTGCAGATTAGTTACGGCTCAGTGCTCGGTTACATTTCATTTACCAGATTTTTACAAGTCATGGGGCATCCAGTAGCTGAGCAAACGATGGTGAAGGGGCTAGCTGAAGGGCACACACTGGCTCTGTGGCAGTGCTGGAAGATTAGCTCACAACCTCTCTGTTACAATTAGTCACAGTGTACGATCTGACATTTAACTCACCGCTGACTTTTATGAATGTTCTTTCTATTACTGTCTACTCGATCACCCCTCCCAAAAAAACTCCAAATATTTTGCAACCCTTTCACATCTGTTCTTAGATTTAGTATAACCACACTGAAACGTCTCACTGTTTGTATGAGTCCGCGTGTCTGTGTTCGCTGTGTAAAATTCCACTTCCAGCAAGAGTTTGAAACGGTTACTACAGTAAAGTTAGCGTCATCAACAGCGGACATCAGACGTTACATTTGTCATGAATACTTCAAATATAAAAATTCCTATAAAAAATATGAAAAGGAAGAAGGGAAGCCAGTTTCAGGAGGCAACCTTTAATGGGGATGTACAAATCAAATGTGAGCTAGATCAGGGGTTCCCAAACTTTTCAAGGGCAAGGCCCCCCAAATGCCATTAAGATTTGACCGAGGCGCCCCTTTTGCAAGATGTCTTCAAAACACAAGACTTCTGAATATATCCAGCTTTTTATTAATAATTACATCTTTACATTACATTATAATAGGAATTGATTGTGTGTATGTGTGGTTGTCAGAGTGAGAATTTATTTTTCACACCAAATTGTTGAGGCCTCCCTGGCGGCCCCCACTTTGAAAACCACTTAGCTAGATAACCAGGTGGCCGACTGGCTATAAAGTAATTGTGGCTGCTTCTTCGAGGCAAAAATAAACAAAATATTTGCCTATATTGAGTCTGAAATGTCACTTCCTCTATATTAATTTCTCATTTAATGAACACAAAAAACAATATCGCAATTTTATGGTTATACTGAATCACAGCCGTGCCGGTATTCAGTAGAACTGAACTCTTTCTTTTGTGATTCTGCTTAATTGAGATTATAAATCAAATCAAATATTATTCATCCAGTTTTCAGATGCTTTTTAATCATTTCAAACTTCATGTTCTCTTATTCCACTGACAGAATATGTTGCTTCTTTCTAGAAATAAATTCTTAAAATGAGAAAAATTAGCTGGCAATAGAACAAGAGTAGAACCAGAACTAAGTTTAGTTATCATATTTGGTTTACTGTAGTCCTAGAAGAGGAAATACTACAAACACTTCACTACAAACACTACAGTGACATAAATGTCATAGTTTTAGATTCAATTACTATACCATGATAATTCGGAAACTGTAACACCCATAGCCAGCAGAGAATCTTAACGACTGATCTCCCGAAACCCTACTAACCCGTTACCGAGCTATATTCACCTTAAAACATATTAGTGTTTTGCACCATACATTTTATCTTTATAACTGATTGGCTCAAAAACTGGAACATGTGGAACTGAACATATAATGAACTCCAAGTTCGAGGCCGAATAAATGTATTTCATGGAAATTTATGGTTGTCCGAGACGAGCCATAAGAAGAAATATTTGCATATAAATTCGTGACCCTAAATGAGGAAAGTCAAAAGATTTCAAAGAGAAAACGAGAGATTAACCAGTATTGCAGACATCTCAAATGTAGAAATGGGTCCCAGTGACCCCAAGCATAATAGGAGGGTTAAACTGACTCCTTGACCAGCATGATCTTTGCAGGCAGACACAAATTAAGGTCAGAGACTAGACTAAATAAAAATATATTTCCATGTTGTTTGGGTAAAACATATTTATGTTTCAAAGTATACTACTGCCTGAAAAAACGATCATAAAAAAATTCACAAAGAGTAAAAACAGACACAACATGTATTTGCAAGTCGATCTCGATGAGAAAATTGATTCTATAACACAAATTTTGTGAAGTACTATACAGAGAACCATATGCTGTGACATTACTGTATTTCTCTTCCTTTCGAAAATGACACAAGTCAGTTTATTATGAGTGCGTTTTACTGCCAAACCCACTCATTAAAACTCTCCACAGGAAGCATGTATGGAAAAGTCATTCTGCCTCTTTATTTAAAGTCTGTGAGACTTTCAACCTCAAAATGATTAGTATTAAACGGCCACAAAGTGGAGGCTGAAATGTGGAGGCTTGCACGCTATGACGAGTAGAATATTTCTAATACTGCTAAGAATGGCTGAATATCTGGCCCTGAAGGCGTTTTGAAGTTATAAATAGTGCTCGCTTTCTTCTGCTGACATCTTGACTTTCCCCATGCTCTCTAATGAGTCGGAGTGACTCAGAATCTCCGCCCTAGACGCTAGATTAGCACTCAAAAATATCCAAACGACTCTACTCCGAGGCTTTCTGGGAATACTGAATTCCTCACCCTATCCCTAAGTGTGAGTCCAGCAACCCTGCGGAGAAACCTTCATCTTATCCTCTCGGTCGTTACCAAACGTTCATGACCATAGGTGACTATGGAGAGGTAGATTGGTGTGTAAACTGCAAGCCATGTCCGAGGGCTCAGCTCCTGCTTCACCACCATGGATCGATACAGCACCCGCAATACTGCAGATGTTGCAGCGATCCTCCTGTCGATCTCATGCTCCCCCTTTCAATCACTCGTGAACAAAACCCAGAGGTACTTAAACTTCTCCACTAAAGGCAGCTGCTCCCCCCTAATCTTGAGAGGGTAATCCACTCTTTTCTGAGAGAGCATCATAGCCAAAGACTCGGAGGTGCTGATTCTGAATGCAGCCGCTTCACACTCAGCAGCGAAACGCTAGAGTGTGTGTGGAAGATCACAGTCAGATGGGGCAAGAAGTACATCATCTGCGAACAACAGTGATGCCACCTACAAGCCCCCAAACTGGATACTCTCTCTACCTCGGCTGTGCCTTGATATCCTGTCCATGAAAATCACAAACATGAGTGGGGACAACACAAGTCCATCATCACCGAGAATACGGACACAGCTCTCGCTTTGGGAATAAAAGGACTGGATGGCACGCATAAGCGCCCCCGGCACCCCATACTCCCTCAACACCTCCCACAAGACATCCCGAGGAACATGGTCATATGCCTTCTCCAAGTCCACAAAACACATGTAGACTGGATTAGCATACTCCCACACCCCCTCAAATATCTGTGAAAGGACAAAGAGCAGGTCCCTTGTTCCACGGCCCGGACAGAATCCACATTGTTCCTCCTGAATCCGAGGTTCAACTATAGGACAAAGTCTCCTCTAAAGCACTCTGGCACAAGCTTTACCAGGGAGGCTGAGAGGTGTGATGTAGTTGGAACACACCCTCTGGTCCCCCCTTTTTTTTTTTGAAGATGGGGACCACCACCCCAGTTTGCCAATCCAGTGGAACTGAACCCGCCTTCTAGGCCAATTGCACACAACTTTGAATTCTATAGCCCTACACTAAGCATTCACAACTTGTCTCCTCGACTAGCTTACACTTTTATTAGCTAAATGTATATGAAATCCTTAAATCCTTTTCAACAATCATTGTGAGCCTATATGATTTCCAAAGCAGTCCAAAAATCATCATCATCATTCTTGTTACAGTGTACAGTTCAGCATGGAACAACTGAAGAACTCCGAGAACTCCTCAAATTCTTCCTTGGAGGATCTGCGTGGTGCATTGGTCATTTCTGTTCTTTCAGTTAAACATTTTCACTACTCACACCACTTAAAAATACACCCCCCCAAAGAAAAAACATACAAATAAAAAAAAAAACTAGCACATATTGACTATATATTTCTAAATGATGTAAAAATGCCTGAGTAAGCTCAACATCTATTTAGAAAACCTCTTTTATGCTTAAACTGCACCAAATGTTTGCATAGTATTTCAGATGAAAGCACTCTGCATTCTCCACACCTGGTCGACGATGCTGCAGGTGCACTTTCTGTTCCAGCGCTGGGTTCACAGCACCACCTGGCCGTCCAGATGACTCCCTGACTTAGCTTTCTCCCAACTACACATGCACACCTCTATTAAAGAATGGAGATGCATTTAATCTCAAAGTGTTCTCTTCCCACTTATAAATCTGAATTTTTAACTCCCACTTTGGCTCGGATTCTGAAACCAGGCCTGATCTATACTTCTGCGTAACTGTATCTCCAAGCATGTACATCACTTGAGATCATACTTAGTCTCATCTAGAGCTGTATTCTTTTGCAATCTCGCTCATACTGTTATTATTTTTGTTTCGACCAGCATGCTGTATATTCTACCAAATCAAGTATATACAAAATTATCTACCATGTAAGTTTCTCTGGCAAGCTATTGGGGGAAAAACAAAACAAAACAAAACAAAAAAAAAAAAACACAAAAGAATAGTGCACTTCCTATGTATAGTCGTATTTGTATTCTTTTAGAACAGTGGTAATGTATTCACATTCGCTTATATCCCAAATCAGATTGTTACATACATGACAAAACGCACCAAAACAAATTGTATTTCCTAAATAAAATTGAAAAACATTGATTTTCTCGACGTTTGCTAATTTGCATTGTTTCAAGAAAAAAGACATCATGGCCCTATTGTTTCCTACTGGGTAATGTTTCTAGGGCTTACACATTTGTTAATGCTCACCTAGATGAACTTGGCACAAACAGAATTAATCACTGCCAGAAGCAAATTCCCTTATTAAACTACAATATATATATATATATATTTTACACAGGCAAATATTATTAATGTTCACTCTGAGGGCTCCTGGCTTGTGTAGCCCACCCCAAGAAAAATCTATTAGTGAATATTTGGTCTACAAAACACTGTCTACATTTTCAAGTTAACTCATGAATACTGAAAATGGATAGAAACGGAAACAAATGCTTGACTAGTCAAGCACATCTGGGCTAGGAAAGGAAAAAAGTTCCCAACACTACTTCCCTGCTCAACCAATAAGCATTTGCTTGAGTCACAGTACCAAAGATTCGCACGATGTGATGCTGAGATTCTGAATATGTCAACGTCCCTTTCTCAAGCTAAAATTACCCATAATTCATGTCTCGGTGTCCCAACACATGTATGCTTCCATGCAACTACGCAGAAGTATGAATCAGCCTTTACTGAGGAACTTCAGCTACCACGTAAACCACTGTGAATGAGCGGTGAGTCACTTTAAAAGACCTGTGTAAATTCCCGAGAGGACACGGAGTAGGAGTACATGGCTTCTCGAATGAGGCAGCTCATCTTTTATGACTGAGCTGAAGAGTGTGAAGAATCTCCATAAAGGCTAGAGACTCAATGCCAAGTGAGGTACAACCCTAAAGAACTACATGGCCATTAATCTCTGAGGCATACATTACCATTTATTCATACTATTATTTTAAATTATGACTGTAGAACACTGTTTAGTTACTATTGCATCCCCCATGGGTCCTGAATGGAGGGAAGAGAAAATTCCATTATACAAAACCCATAAATTAGCTAGCATTTTTGCACTTCTAGTTCCATCATCCCGAAGTCAGTGGGTTTTCTGAATGGGTTTTTGGTTTAATGCCTGAAATAAGGTCTGTGTATTTAACACCAGCTCAAGATATTTTAACGTTTTATTCTACGACATAAAATACATCAGTAATACCCCACTAGTGATTTTGTTAAGACTTTACGTGTCTTGCAAAAGACTGTTGCAAACAAGCTGCTGAATAGGACTGAGGAAATCAAACATTCAGGCTCAGAGGTAAAAAAAAAATGGCTTCTAGAATACTTCAACTACTGCGTGGCAACGAGGAACTTCTCTATAATCTGAAAGAAATCAAATGTAATTGCCTTACTGAAGCCGGGTTAGAACCCATATAACCCCAAGAGCTATAGACCTACATCACTGCTATGTCACATCTATAAGCTATTGAAGCACCTCCTCTTGCACCGGTTTGTGCCGGTGATTGATGAATGCCTTATCCCAGAACAGGCAGGATTACGACCAGGAAAGTCAATCACCAACCAAGACCGTAACCTCACACAGTAAATCAAGGATGGATATGAGAAAGGGATGGTGAAAGGTACCATCTTTATCGACCTTTCTGCAGTGTACGATACAGTCAAGTCAACCACAGGTACTTCATTCAGAAGATCCTGGACATGACAAGAGATATCCACCCAACAGAGCTGTTCGGGAGCATCTTCAAAAACACGATGTTCTCTGTCGTGCAAGAAGAGCAGATGTTGAAGAGTCAAGAATGGCCTACCTCAGGGGTGTGTTCTGGCACCCCTTCAATTTAACATCTACACAAATGGCTAACCAAGGAGGGATGATACAGCAAGGTTCATCTATGCAAACGACTTAGCTATCGCTACACGAGGCATGGAGTTTGAACTGGTGGAGCAACGCCATACTGATGCTATTAATGAACCGACACCATACTATAAGGGAAAACCACTTAGACCCTTTGCTGCTACGCAGTCACAGGTTGTACAATCATGACATCTTTGTAGATGATAATTTCAAATAAATTGCACAGCTTATAGAAAGTGTAGTTCTGTGATTTCAAAAGAGGGATAGACATGAGATGTAAACCACAGCCAGAATGACAGGTACACGAGTTTGATACACCTCTGACACAGCCTGAATTGCTTATGAAAATGTAACTGAATAGGGTCTTGACAAGCCGCGTTCTGATCGAAATTCTGCAGATCACACTTCCAAGTTGTCAGAATTCCAATTTTGTTCCTGCAATAAGATGATGGGAACTGCAGAAGATGCTGAAAGCAAATACAACATATGTCCTGCATCTGCCACCTGCATCTCTGATTAGAATCATCATGAAGAGAAATAATGGAGGAAAACCAAGAAGCTTCTAATGAGGCTGCACTGCCAAAACCGCCTAAAAAAAAAATCACTTGAATGATTGCAGTGACTGAGTGAAAGAGGCAGGGAGACAGCGATGAAGAGAGTGAAGTAGTAGTCATGAGAACGTCTTAAAGACGAATCGCTCTAAAGACGAGATTCGCGTCAGAGATGCCAAATAGTCTCGGAGGAATGAAACGCACTGTGCAATCCACTTAGCAGATAAAACCGGTCAATGACAATATTTACAGGTAGGCAAGTACAAACATTCTGAGGTATAAATCATACAGGTAGAAAGCAAAGCTGCAATCATTTATATGAGAGTGATTTGTATTGGAACGCTGATCCAGTGATCAATAGAACGGTAGGCTTTGAGAAAACGTAAGTGCACAAACACCTGAATCCATAGAGGCTGTTCAATGCAGGTTTGTGCTCATGAAGATGAATTCCTTCCTAATCAAAGCACACAAGACATTTTACACCATAATGTTGCCAGATTCTCTATTCTGATTGGTCAGAAGATGCGAATTCATTTTCTATATGTACAGCATCTCAGGCAAGGTTTATATTAAAAGCACTTGTTCTAACAAGTTATCACTTCTAAAAGCAAAAATCTATACACCAGGACTTGTATGGTGGATGCGCCACATAAACATTATTCTTATTAAATATTTTGTATGTCGATATGGTGATGGCTTTTGTGACAAACTATTTATTTAACATTCTTAGGAGTCTCCTGTGTCAGTACTTTGTAACAGTCAGAAGTAACGCTTTCCAACAAGCTAAAAACGTTGTTATGTTTTATTTGATTAACATCCAGAGAGAGAGAGAGAGAGAGAGAGAGAGAGAGAGAGAGAGAGGCTGATGAAGGAACGAATGCTTATAGCTGTTAAAAACATAAATGATAACCTAAACCAACTTGTTTTACAACTGTAACTGTTTTGTATAAAAGGAATAAAACACTGCACTCCACCCAGTTGTTGATTTTCATCCTTTAACAGCATTCACAGTTGCATCCATCTGCGGGGATTCTGGAGCCTAACTCAGGGGCACAAGGCGGGAACAGGATAGAGTGTCAAACCATCGCAAAGCACAACCACACACTACGGATAATTTAGAGTTACCAATCAGCCTACAATGCATGTCTATGGACTGGCGGAGGAAACAGGAGCACCCGGAGGAATGAATGAAATGAATGAATGAATGCCTTTATTTGTCATTATACACATGTACAATGAAATTAGGAGCCACTCCCTTTTTTTTCCTGTGCCCAACATGTACATATAAGAAATAAAAAGAAAGAAGATAAAATAGGAATAATAGTAAAAAAAAGGGTAGAATAGAATAAATATCTATGTAGCAGCGCGAAATGGTATAGAATAGATTAAAAAATAAATAAAGCAGAGGCAGGGACTATGAAAACTGCACAGTTCTGAGACCACTGAGACACTATGTACCTATAGAGAATCAGTACATGTGTGTGTTCAGAGTGGTTATAGCTTTTGGGAAAAAACTGTTCTTGAATCTATTTGTCCTTGATCTGATGCATCTGTAATGTCTCTCTGAGGGCAGCAGATTGAACAGTTTAGAGCCAGGGTGAAAGCTGTCCTTAATGATGGTTTTTCCGCTGCTGAGGCAACGGGAGGTGTAAATATCCACGAGGGAGGGGAGAGAGTAGCCAATGATCTTCTGTGCTGTTCTTATTACTCGTTGAAGTCTTTCCCTGTCTGCTACAGTGCAGCTTCCGTACCATACCGTTATGCAGTAGGTCAGCAGGCTCTCTACAGACGAGCGATAGAAGGTCAGCAGCAGATTGGAATCCAAATTGTATTTCCTGAGTACCCTCAGGAAGTGTAGTTATTTTTGAGCATTCTTAATAATCGCTGTGGTGCTGTCTGACCAGGAGATATCAGCGGAGATAAGAACGCCAAGAAAGCGGAAGGTGTGGACCCTCTCCACACACTCACCATTGATGAGAAGGGGGGCTAGCTCAGTGTTGTTCTTCCTGAAATCCACAATGATCTCCTTGACAACTTGACAATAAGATTGTTGTCGTGGGCCGGGCTACAGTCGTAGGTGTAGAGACAGTACAGGAGGGGGCTTAGCACACAGCCCTGTGGAGAACCGGTGCTCAACCTGCGAGTGGAGGAGAGGTCGGGTCCGAGTCTCACGGTCTGAGATCAGTTGCTGAGGAAGTCCTTTATCCAGGCACATGTGGGGGGAGGCCGAGAGTGACTAATTTTGTAATCAAAGTGTCTGGGATGATTGTGTTAAAATCCGAACTATAATCCACGAAGAGCATCCGGACGTAGCTCTGCTGCTACTCTAGATGACTCAGCACAGTGTGGAGAGCTACGGCGATAGCATCCTCTGTGGACCTGTTTGTGAAGAACCAATCTCTCAAAGCACTTCATCATAACTGGAGTGAGGGCCACAGGATGATAGTCATTTAGGCTGGTGGTGAGAGACTTCTTAGGCACTGGAATTATTGTGGCTGATTTTAGGCAGTGCGGGATGACTGCTTGGGCCAGGGAGAGATTGATGATTCTGACAAAGATGTGGGCAAGCTGGTGGGCACACAATCTAAGCACCTTACCAGGTACTCCATCTGGGCCAGAAGCCTTTCTGGGGTTCACTGTTAGAAACTTCCGTCTGACATCATGTTCCTTTACAGTAAGTATGGTGGTGCAGGGACCGGGGGGATGTAGGCAGGGCTGGACTGTAAAAGGAGCCAGATGGGGGTGGAGGCAGGGCTGGGGCAGATGAGTGCTTCTGTTGTGGTGCTTCAAAGCGAGCGAAGAAGCAGTTTAGCTCTTCTGCCAGAATCGCACTCAGGTCTCCTGTTGTCACATCACGGCCTCTGTAGTTAGTGATATTTCGTATGCCCTGCCACATCTCCCGTGTATTTTTGCTGGACAGGTGGGACTCTATACTCCTCTTATAGTCCGCCTTAGCTTCCTTAATGCCACCTTTCAGGTTGGTGCAAGCGGTTCTATACAGAGCTCTGTCACCAGACCTGAAGGCATCGTCGCAGGCTCTGCGGAGTATGCGGACCTGGTTGGTCATCCAACCAGGTTTTTGGTTTGGGAAAACCCGAATGTTTTTGTCGACAGTCACATTTCCGATACAGAACTTTATATAGTCCAGTACCGTTCCTGTGAATGTTTCTAGGTCCTGGTGTTCAAATAAATCCCAGTCTCTCTGTCTGAAGCAGTCCTGTAGTTTGGAGATTGCACCGTCAGCCCAGATGGTAACAGACTTTGTAATGGGTGTGACGCTGCGTCTGAGGGGTTTGTAGGCTGCGGAGAGCAGGAGGGAGAGATGGTCCGATTGGCCGAGGTGGGGGAGAGGTGTGGCTCTGTACGCATGCTTGTTATTGGAGTAAACATGATCCAGAGTGTTCTCCCCTCTGATAAAACACTTCACATGTTGATAAAATTTTGGGAGTACAGTATTTAAGTTCGCCTTATTAAAATCTCCTGCAATTATATGGTGTTCAGCAGGAGAGAGAGCGCCGTGTTCACATTGGCTTTGGTTGGAAGGTACACAGCCGTGATAATCACTACTGTTAGCTCTCTCGGTAGAAAGAAGGGCCGACATCTTACAGACATGTACTCGAGGTCAGGGGAACAGTGTTTGTCTATCATTGTTCCGTTATTGCACCAGTTCTCATGCACAAACATACAGACCCCACCCCCCCTGTTCTTACCGGAGTCCTCCGTCCTATCCCAGCGGAGTAGGGTACGGCCTGCTAGCTGCATGCTAGCATCGGGTATCCTCGCATGAAGCCAGGTTTCAGTTATAATTACAACACAACAATCACGAACGTAGCGATTTCTAGCTAGTTGTCATTCCAAGTCGTCTATCTTATGCACTAGGGATCTGGCATTAGAGAGATACAGGCTTGGCAGAGGTGGCTTGTGTGGTTGTTTTCTCAGCCTTAGCATAACACCGGACCTGCATCCCTGCTTCTGTTTTCTCTCCTTCCTAAGTCTTCGCCGACTCTTAGAGCCGACAATAATCCACGGAGAGCCCAGCAATCTCGCTATGTCGTCTGGGATGTTGTGCGTTTGGTGAAAGGCTCCAAAATGGGTATTCGGTGCTGGTTCCAAATATCCATAAGGTTCTGGCTTGTGTAGCGAATGTACGCAGAACTGATAGTACACAAGCAAGTAATAAAGAAATAGTATGAAAACAACAAAAACAACAAAAAAAAAAGCACTGAAAGGGAGAGCCATAAGCCACCGCGTCTGTGCGCGCCGGCATATTGATATCAATGTGTTCAATTCGGAAACCCCCAAATTGAACCGCCAACCTCAGAGGTGCGAGGAAAACATGCTAACCGCCATGCCTCTCGCGCTGTTGCATTTTATTCATTTTTTGCAGAACATCTCTACTTTTTTTCTATTTTATTGAGATTACAAGTACATTTCTTTATCGTCCTAATTCACGTTCTAAATTTCTTAAATGTAAATACACTAATATGTAGTGTTTTCTTCACCATTGTGGAACTTGAAGCTCATAAGGTTTGGCAAGGAGTAAAATCAACGGGCCTGGAGTAAAATTATTTTAAAAAGGTGGTGTGGCCAACATAGAACTTCACTTGAAGTGAACCCTAAACCACAGTAGAGATCGGTTTCTGGATTGATTTCAGCACTGACCAAAACTGGGAAGCTGAAATGTTATGCAGCAAAGTGGCCAGAAATCATTGAAGCGAAGTAAGTGTTGGCGACATAAAAAAATGACTATGAAATGTTGTGGACATGGTGGTACGATACTTCTCCCCATTACTGTGAAATGTAGCCTTTGGGAGGTTGAGTTTTTTTGGGGGTTCTATGAATTAAATACTAGTAATGGCATCCATGATTCCTGTAGAAAACAAATAGCAGGGGTAGCAATGGCATGCAGAGTGTGCCAAGTCCCAGGGCAGCTTCATGGTGCTACAACTTGAACTCAACCTTCTGATGCAATTTATACTAGTGGTAATACATCTGATTCATGGTCAAAATGGACATTACATCTCATTTTTAGCAGGACGACATTTAATTTGTGGTTAAGTTGGTGGCTTGGCATACATTCCACATCTAGCTGTGTAGGTTGTGTGCCCATATTGCAGCCACACATTGCCAAGGAAACCATGGCAGGAGCAGCTGGAACTCCTACTAGCCACCAAATAAGCAAGTGACTGGAGCAATCCGAGGAGTGAATACAATGCAAGGAAATACACATACACTTTATAATAGATTACTACTACTTATGTAGGTCTGTATGCAAGTTAGAGGTATGCTAAAATGTGATGAATAGCAGGAAGCTGCAAAAACAGTTCATTAAATTTACAGAGAAACAATCACTTTCTCTGTTGACTTCATGGAGAAGATTCAGCTCTGTTAACCATATCTATTGATATATATTGAGTCATTGTTTGTACCGCATCTAAAAAGGCAATTTTTAAAGGAAGCTCTATTGGTATTGTTCCAGTGATTTGGTTATAGTTCAGTGCTGTTTGGCTGTAGCTACACTCTTTATCTTTCCTTTGTAATGCCTTGAAAACATAATATTTTAGGATTTTTTTTTATTTTTATAATGCACTTTATTTAATAAACATAAAAAAAAAACCCTACACACTGTTGATTTTCAAAGATTTTTCTTGGCCAAAGATCTGCTGGCTTTTTGACATAAGACACTTTCTTAGACAAGGATGATGACACAGGTTTGTCAATAATATCTTTGTAAAATATAGGTGTGCAACAATTATTGGCACCCTTAGTCAATACTTTGTTCTACCTCCATTTGCCAAGATAACAGCTCCGAGTTGGAGAATACATGGCAAGGGATCTGAGACCATTTGTCCATAGAGAATCTCTCCAGATCCTTCAAATTTCCACACTAATGGACTCTCCACTTCAGTTCACCCTACAGGTTTCAAAATGGGCTTCCCATTCTGTGAAGCTCAACAACCTTTTGCAGCACATCGCAGCTATATTCCTTGGTCTTACCCATTGTTATGAATGACTAGGGAAATTTGCCCTATATGTTACCTAATATTTATACCCCTGTGAAGCAGGAAGCTACGGTTGAACAATTTCCTGTTCCTAGTCACCCATGTGTACAAATTATTTTATTTTATTTTTTTAAATATCAATGGGAATATACTTCAAACATACTTTCCTCATATGAATTCATAGTGCCAATAATTGTTGCACACCTATATTTAACAGAGATATTTATTTTATTAAACAGTGTTATGTTTGCAATTGTTTGATATCCATGAGAGTGGAGTATTTTTGTGATTGTTTTTTTAAACATAAGATTAAATTTACTAAGGGTGCCAATATTACTGGAGGGCACTGTAGCTAATGGATTGATGACTTTTCTACCGCAGCAGAGTATCCAGTATGAATCACAAAGGTTGAGTCAGAGTCATGTAGTGAGGTTACGTGCACTGTATTTTAAAGCTACTGTAGGTTTACACGTCAAGCAAGTACCTAGAGCCAATTGAATATATATATATATATATATATATATATATATATAT
>JAFFST010046265.1:0-12054 GCA_022414735.1 Noturus placidus | reverse complement strand
CGCAGCAAAAGGTGGCGCTATAAAGTATTAACTTAAGGGGGCTGAATAATTTTGCTCGCCCAATTTTTCAGTTTTTTATTTGTTGAAAAAGTTTGAAATATCCAATAAATTTCGTTCCACTTCATGATTGTGTCCCACCTGTTGTTGATTCTTCACAAAAAAATACAGTTTTATATCTTTATGTTTGAGGCCTGAAATGTGGAAAAAGGTCGAACAGTTCAAGGGGGCCGAATACTTTCGCAAGTCACTGTAGATTTAAAAAAAAATATTCGTACTAAAAATCGGTAGTTATGACTTTTTCTTTCTTTCTTTATTTCTAAAATGTATTTATTTATTATTTTCATTCGGAACCCAATTCAAATAGAAAATTTATACTTGTATAACTGTATCTATGGGTTTGTTAATTCTCCACAGATCAGAATTTGTTTCGAACGACTATGGGAGCTACCCAAGCAATGCTGTTCCCATACAAAAGTGGGAATCTTTCATACATCTGGAGGATTAGAAACTGTCCACTAAGGAGCAGGTCAGAGCCAAACATACCGTAACAGCCCTGGAATCATTTTATCTACCACTTACTCATATTTTTCAGAAAATGGTTGAAACAGTGGTGCCGACACAGGCGTATATGAACAAATTTCACTGTGACTAAAGGCACGTGCCTCTTGAACACAGCATGCCAGAATTCAGACACAGCGACATCCGATGGGCTTTCCCAGGCCGCCACACAAGCCTTCAGACAAGAACATGTAAATGACAAATGCGGCACAGTGAGACGGGAGGGTATTCTAGCAAATCAGAAGAGACTGACATATTAATTGTTGTTTGATGTGCTTTGAAGGTCTGCATGCTGCCACCCACTGTGTCAAAGTCTATTACAGTAGTCTCTCTGTTGATTGACTTCCCACCCACACTTAGAACCAGCAGTACTTCTAAACCACTTATACATTCAAACTCGTATTTACTTGCTTATTTTATTTATTTATTTTATTTGAAACAAATGATCAGATGCCCTCTTGTGGAAGTTTAAAGATTGTTGCCTTAATTTGTATAAATGATTAATACAAAAAATGTTTAAAAAAAATTAATTGATAATTAAAGATTAAAATGTTACAAAACACACTTTAGGACTCAGAATGTTGCCTAAAGTCACATGAATGCATGCGCTCTCACTGGCAGGTCTGCCATAATTCTATCTAAATACAGACTCAACCGTCCAGATTTTCACTTATTATAGCATCACAACTAATCAGATTGGAAATGGACTGCTTTCCTTTCATTTGTATGCTTGTTAAGTAAGCTGCAGTGTCAGGAACACAGATATATGCAGCACTGTTTCATCACACAAAGAGAGAGAGAGAGAGAGAGAGAGAGAGAGAGAGACTGTATACAATGTTAGGCTAGACCTGTTTTAATAATCTCTTGTGTACTTGGATTTATGGAGGTACTACAGAGAGAGACAGAAAAAAGAGAAGGAGAGAGACAGAAAGAGAGAGAGAGATAGAGAGAGATGGGAGCTTGTCTTTTTCCTTACTGCATTGCAAGCATGTCTCTGCGTTTCTTTCAATTTATTTCACACTTTTTTTTGCTCGTGTTTCTTTTGGCATATCTATCTTTCTCTGCCCGCTGCTCTCATATTCTCTCACTCCTCTGTCTTTCCTGTTTGGTCTTTCACCACGTCTCGTCTCTTCCCCTGCCTCTCTCTCTCACCTGTGTCTCTCCTGCTCTGTGTGTGTGTGTCTCTCTCTCTCAAACTCACTCTGTCTTGGTCCCTCTCCATCCCCTGTCTTTCACTCTCAGTTTCTCTTTCATGATCTTGATCTCTCCTTCCATCTGTCTATTTGTCCATCTCTCCTTCCATCTGTCTATTTGTCCATCTCTCCTTCCGTCTGTCTGTTTGTCTCACTCACTCACTCTTTCACGCTGTCTTTCTCTCTCTCTCTCTCTCTCTCTGTCTGGAGGGCTGTAGGAAACGATCCACAAATCCCCGCAATGTTCTACTGTCAAAATAATCATTAGTTCCAGCCCTACTTGAAAGTCACCACAGTGAGGAATCCCAGAGGATTTGGTTTGTCTGTGCGTGTTTACACAGCTTCACTCATCCCAGGCATTAAACGTCAAAATCTACTTGTGACCTGCACCAGCATTAAAGCGCACCTATTATGGTCTTGAAACGTGTCTAATTTTGTTTTAGAGGTCTCGTACAATAGATTTACATGCATCAAAAGGTCAAAAAACACTTTAATGTGCTCATAATTTAAACTGAAGCATTACCTCCACCCCGTGTCACAAACGACTCGTTAAATGATCCGTTCTAAAGGATCCATAAAGGAAACGCTTCCTTTTAGGAAGCATACTCTGCTCTGATTGGCTCAGATGTCCCAATCGGTTGAGAATGGTTTACTGTGGTCAGCGAGCGGCCAACGAAGACCAGAAGCGGGGCTTTTTGTTACAAACCTATGTAGGTTTGCACAGTAAGTACGTCTGGAATTACTAACGGCTCATTTCAGCTGTTCAGAATCGGTTCCTTCTTATGCGCTTTGATTTTTGAAACTTTGCAGACATTTTAAATTCACCTTAACGCTACTTTTGACCCAGAACTATGCAATGATATAAAGAAGAACAATGTGAATTTCTGTTTAAACCAATAGTATCCTTGTATACCAAACATGTTTTGGGAGAAAATAAATAAATATATAAACAAATAAGAGCAAGCGCACTGTAGGCAGAATATTTTTTAGATATAAAACAAATTAGTTCATTTAACCAGACATTAAGCATTATTACCAATTTCTTTGTTTAGCCAGGAGTGATGATAAACAGACACACATTGCACACTGGCACTTTCCTGAGGTGAAATACTGTGAGAAAAATCATCCACCAGTGACTCAGTAATTAAAAAGAGGAGGGGAACAAGGGGCAAAGAAGGAGATGGAGTGAGTCGCAATGCTCACAGCTCACTAGCTTCTGTAGATAAACAGGGTCCCCCCACCCAAATTGTTGCGACAGAATGAAAGCTAAGTTTGTATTTCATCAGAAACCAGTACAATTTAGAAAACAACACTGGACTGGCCGAGTAGGGACCTCGAAGCGGTTGATTTGGACCTTAATGTATGTAACCTGACTACAACACTTTATTTACAGAACACCTTTGGCAGCATTGAGCTTGTACAGCTGATGAAAGACTTTAGTCCAAAACATCCTGTAACATCACGCTCCTGTGGAAACTGTCAGAGAAGCCAGAAGATTCCTCTTTGAAAATCCACCATCCATTATTAGTTCTTACTAATAAAACTCCTCCCATTCCAAGGATTGAAATAAATTCAATTCCCTCACTCATGGTGCATTTAACTTAAATGCATTTGTAATGAGAACAAAAAACTTCCTCTAGAAAAGCATAGATGAGGTCATGATCCATGTTACCACTACTGACAGAACAAATGCACTGAACAATATACACATGTACACTCTGGATGTACTCATTCATACTACTCCACTCATTTGCATGTTTTTGGGAGGTGGGAGGAAACTTGAGAAACCAGTGGAAACCCATGTGAACACGAACAGCAGCATGTGAAACTCCACACAGACAATATAACCTCAGCTCAGGATCAAACCGGAGACTCTGGAGCTGTAAAACCTGGGACCGCTGTGCCACAATAACAATGAATATTTCAAAATAACGTTAAAACAAAGTTAAAACAAATTAAATATCGGTATTTTTCAACGTTTTGAATACTACACAATTACCAGGCGTAGCATCGAAATTCTTGACAAACCCACACACAGACCAAAGTCACTTAACACTTGAAATTCAGATTGTGAGTGCTAAAATACAATTTCTCACATTTATGAATGCAGAACTCTGAAGTTAAATAAAACAAATAGCTAAGTAATTTAAACATAGTTTCATTTATGTGCTGAAATCACAATCATAGTTGCTGACGTCTGAGTGAAAAACATGCATAAAATAATGTGAGTCAAAGGACAAACCTGCAAATTACTCCACTCAACTGCCCAGAAATTAATGGCACATTGTTATTATTATTATTTTTTTTTCCCAGTTACTACTATATATCTTCTTCTTCTTATCATTATCATCATCATAGTTGTTAGTACTGGGAGTATTACTATTAATAACTATTACTAGATCTAATATATGTATACATACATACATTTGGAGTGATAGCAGGAGAAATACAGTAGTAGTAGTAATATACTGTCAGTCATTCATTAAGGAACTGATGCAATAGAGCTAGGCAAAACCTATTCTATTCATTAGCAGTAGCTAATAGCAGATTATGTTGTTAAAGTAGTAGTAGAAGCAAAATCTTGATGAAAATGACCCAAAACATACTATTAGAAGTAGTATTAACAGTAGTTCTAAAATATTGCCATAATCATTAAGAAAAAAGTCTAGGCCCTTTACATTGCATAGCAGCAGCAGTAGTAGCAGTAGTAGTAGTGGAAGTAGTGGAAGTAGTAGCAGTAGGAGTAGCAGTAGTGGTAGTAGTAGTAGCAGTAGTAGCATTAGGAGTAGCAGTAGAAGCAGTAGCAGTATGAGTAGTAGCGGTAGTAGTAGTAGCAGCAATAGTAGTAGCAGCAGTAGTAGCAGTGGTAGTAGTAGTAGTAGCAGCGGTAGTAGCAGCAGCAGCAGGAGTAGTAGCAGTAGTAGGAGTAGTAGCAACAGTAGTAGTAGTAGTAGTAGTAGTAGCAGCGGTAGTAGCAGCAGCAGTAGGAGTAGTAGCAGTAGCAGGAGTAGTAGCAACAGTAGTAGTAGTAGTAGTAGCAGCAGCAGCAGCAGCAGTAGCAGTCGTAGGAGTAGCAGTGGTAGTAGTAGGAGTAACAGTAGGAGTAGTAGTAGCAGTAGTAGTGGTAGTAGTAGTAGCAGCAGTAATAGTAGTGGTAGTAGTAGGAGTAGCAGTAGCAGCAGCAGTAGCAGTAGTAGAAGCAGTAGTTGTAGGAGTAGTAGCAGTAGTAGGAGTAGTAGCAGAAGCAGTAGTTGTAGGAGTAGTAGAATTAGTAGGAGTAGTAGCAGCAGTAGTAGTAGGAGAAGTAGCATCAGTAGTAGTAGCAGCAGCAGTAGTAGTAGTAGGAGTAGCGGGCGGCTGTGGCTCAGTCGGTAGAGCGGGTTGGCGGTTCGAATCCCGGCCCGGGTGATCCCATGCCGAAGTGTCCTTGGGCAAGACACTGAACCCTAAGTTGCCCCTGATGGCAAGCTAGCACCTTGCATGGAAGCTCTGCTACCATTGGTGTGTGAGTGTGCACTTGTAGTCGCTTTGGATAAAAGCGTCTGCTAAATGAATAAATGTAAATGTAGGAGTAGAAGCAGTAGCAGTAGTAATGCTAGCAGAAGTATTAGTAACCGTAGCAGTAGTACAATTCTGTTATAGTCATGAAGAAAATTGTCCAAAATACACTGGGTATTAAAGACAAGTAGAATTGTCAATAGTAGTAGTAGCAGCAGTACCAGTAGTAATAATAGTAGCAGTAGAAGTAGTTTTAGCAGTACTGGTAAAATACTGACATTCATGAAAAAAATTACTCTAAAACACATTGGGAAAAGTCTATTAAAGTCCATCAGTAGTAGTAGCAATAGTACTGCAAAAAGTGTGTGTGTGTGTTGCATGTTACTATTCACAGGCTTTCTTACAGCAGAACTAATTCTGGAACTAACAAGCTAGCTGTCATCACAACTGTCTCAAGCACTCAGGCTTTTATAATCGCTTTTTACACTTTTTCACTCAGCCAACATTTATTTGTTTACTAATGATCAAAGACTGCACATAATATTATAGTACACCTCTCAAAAGTGGACTTATTAAAGTTTTCTCGGGTCTGATACTTCTTCACAGTAATCTAACATTCCTAAGATCCCTCTGGAATAGGAACGATTAAAATGCAGAATGGGCTTCTTGATGCTTTAAGGCAGAGATTAGGTTTGTGAGCTGATGACTGCAAATTATTAAACAGGCATAGGGGCACTTTGGACATTAGTGTGTCTTTTAAGTCTTATTATTCATGACATATGGCTTTTGGTCCAAAGTCAGAAGAAATGTGCTTTTCTGAGAGATGTGCCGGCCGATACAACAAAAGCAGAACCAAGAACACTTCATGGTCGTCAATGATGATAAAAGTTAGGGCTGAACAATATGGACAAATTTCATAATATGAAAGCTGTTCTCTTTTGCACATATAGTAAGGATGATGACAGATACAAGAAATTATTATGCATGCACCATATCAGCTGTTAACTTGATGGTTTCCCTCCCCCCATTCTGTGTATACTCTAAAAGACTGCCGTGTGTGATAATCCCAGGAGATCAGCAGGTTCTGAAATACTCAAACCAACTCATTCATCCATCCCATAGTACACCCATACAAAAAGTCAGTGAGATCACTTCCCCCTATTATGATGTTTGATTGAAGCTTTTGACCTGTATCTGCATGGTATATCTGCACTTCCTCCCCATGAATTAATAAGCAATTGTATAGGTATTCTTCGTAAATGGCTGCCAAGCCATATATAGATAATCAGCCATAATATTAAAAACACCTGCCTAATATTGTTTAGATCCTCCTTGTGCCACAAAACAGCTCGGACTCATCGATGCATGGACTCCACAAGACGTCTGAAAATGTGCTGTTAAATCTGGCACCAAAACATTTGCAGCAAATCCTTTAAGTCCTGCAAGCTGAAAGGTGAGGCCTCCATGGGCAGAACTTGCTTGTCCCGCACATCCCAGAGATGCTCAATCAGACTGTGATCTGGGGAACTGGAAGCCAAAGTCAACACCCTTGAACTTTTTATGTTCCTCAAACTGTCCCTGAACATTTTTTGCAGTGTAGCAGAAGGCATTATCCTGCTGAAAGAAGCCACTGACATTAGGGGATGTTTACATAGGTGGTACGTGTCAAAGTAAAATCTACATGAATGGCAGGAACCAAGATTTAACAGCAGAACATTTCACTTCCTCCGCCGGCTTGCCTTCTCCTCACAGTGCATCCTGGTGACATCTCTTCCCCAGGTAAGCAACGCACAGGCACCTGGCCATCCACATGATGTAAAATAAAACGTGATTCATCAGACCAGGCCACCTTCTTGGAATGCTCCATAGTCCAGTTCTTAAGCTCACGTGCCCATTGTAGATGCTTTCAGCAATGTCCAGGGGTCAGCATGAGCTCCCTGACCAGTCTCCGGCTACGCAGCAAGCCACGATGAATTGTGTGTTCTAACACCTTTCTGTCATTGCCATATATGTATACGTGTTATAAGGAATGGCCACTTTCATGGTTTATTCTGCAACATACCAACCAAAGAAACACAGTAAGGAACACAAACTTGGATACACATGAGCCTGGGAACAAAAAAATATCTCCATGTTCCATTAGAATTGTCCATTCTCGGCATTTTACTTCACCACACACGTGTCATACCTAATCTGCCTTGAACCTGAGAACCAAAAAACCAAGCTGGTTTATTGAGAGACGGGAAGCTGCTGGAAAGCCTGATTTTATAATGCAGGGAAGATTAATGATGCAACCAAGAAGGATAAAAAACACAGCAGTCAGCATCTAACTTCATCAGAACCTGAAGAGCAATCAATAAGTGTTACAAAAAAAAAAATAAGACCTGGTGTCCTAGTGTAGATGTTGGACCAGAATCCTTAAGTGATTGCTTGTTTATGACTCTGCAATAGTAAAAAAAAAGAGACATCTGGCTATTAAACTTGGACTTTCAGAATGCTCACACTACCAAACTTTATGTGGTCATTGACTGGAGAGACATTATGTAGTGGTGCTGGACTTCCTGTATCCTATGTCGAATTACTACGTTAGCTTGTATGAGACTAAAACTTTCTGAATGGTTTCATAAGTTAGATTGTCCACTACATAGCCATTTTTCAGGAGTAGAATGAAGAAAAAAGTAGACCAGACAGAACCGATATGATGCACTACTGATCCCCCCCCCCCATTTTTGTGTATATTTAAGACATAAAATAAATAAATAAATAAATCACAGTTTGATCAAATTAAGGAACAGACCTCTGGTTTCCAAGCATAAAATAAAAAGCATGAACATACGGTTGAATTAGGCATTAAAAACAAGACGGGAGAAGGAAATCGTAATAAAAGAACACGTTCACCATAAGACACTTCAGAGAGTGTGTATTCTTTTGGTAATTCCCCAAATGGACACATTAAAAAAAAAAGCAGAATTAAAAGCTTGAAATGTTCCACTACTGAAAGCAGGTGAGAGTTCAGTACCGAGTCTAGAACGGCGATTAAGAGCGAGTATAAAGTTTTACGACCTGCATAATTTTCAGGTCGTAGTAATTACTTGATGTCAAATGAAACTGACTTTCAACTCAAGATGAAAGCCTAAATCTAACTGAAGAATACTTTCCAGCCTGAGGACACAGCACCCTTTCTGAAATGGACCCTTTATAAGATGGGAATGTGGGGAAAAAAAGGAAAAAAAAAAAAAGGGGAAAGAAAACAAAACGTGGTGAGATCATTTGCAGTTGTCTGAATGCAAGTGAAATCTGAATCAATAGCGTATTCCCTGAAGTGGCACACACTAAGCCTCAAATACTGCGACAAATGAATAAACTAGCACATTCATATTCACTCTCAATAAGCCAAGTTTTCGTAAACAGACTTATGGGGCTACATTCAATAGAAAAGCAGGAACATTATACTAATAAATGGCTGTCTGATATTGAACCGCACCTAGAACTCTCTGGTGCAGTCACCCATGCCAAGTCAAAATCTGCATCATAGCACCTATCAGTAATGAGATGAGCGGAAATGTGCTTCAACCATACACCCAAATCTAACTCATTCATGTTGGCTTACGGCTCTCTTTGTTTGTTCTGTGAACTTGTGCCTTTCTCTTTATCAAGTTCATTCAAAATTAGTTCAAGCTAGACCTGGACGCACCATGAATTCAGAATGAATCATACTGAGCTGGATGAAAGAGCCAACAATAAAGCTATTTCACTCTTTTATATAGCAGCCTGGGAAAAAACCCTTCAGATGTTCTCGTTGGTGGTTTTAGAGGCGGTATAAGTACGAATAACTATTACAGTAGAAGTAATAATATTTGTAGTAGTAGGTGTAAATGTAACAGTATTAGTAATAGTAAGACTAAAATAGTGCCCTAATTATGAAGAAAAACTGTAGGCCAAAAACAGGCACTGTAAACCCTATTAAACCATAGTAGTACTAGTACTAGCAGTGGTATGACGAGGAGGAGGAGAAGAAGTGATAGGAGAAATAATAGCAGTAGTAGTAGCAGTACTAATAGTAGTAGCAGTAGGAGAAAGAAAAGGAAGAGGAGTATTATTAAAAATAATAATAGTAGTACTAATCGGAGCATGTGAGCAACACCGGTCAATATTCCACTCAATTGCTCACGGCAAAAGCAAACACTCCACTCACACTCACCACTAAAACAAAGTTCATTTGAATCCCACGCCGACAAGAAATTTCTCTGTAGTATACTTGCTTCACTTTGTAACACAAACAGAAAAAAATAAATCATTGCCGGAGTAAATGCTTCAATTAAGTAGAGAGAATTACATTTATTCATTTAACAGACTTTTATCCAAAACGACTTACAAATGAGAGCACACACACACCAATGGTAGCAGAGCTGCATGCAAGGTGCTAGCTTGCCATCGGGGGCAACTTAGGGTTCAGTGTCTTGCCCAAGGACACTTCGGCATGGGATCACCCGGGCCGGGATTCAAACCACCAACCCCACGATTAGTGGATTAGTGGACAACCCGCTCTACCGACTGAGCCACAGCCGCCCTATGAATTATGATGATCTTTGTGGGTGACATTCTGTTACAGGCTGTACCTTTTATTCATTTTATTTAAATTTATTCAATTAAAATCGATCAACTTAACAGATGTTGAGCTAGCCCCATAAATGTAACCCTATATAAAAAAGGTACTAATAAAAAAAAAAAACAGAATATTTGTTATTCATTTATTTTCAATACCTGCTGGTTGAGCAACAAACCATTCAAAACAGTCCTACCATAAACACAAACAAACAAAAATTTAAAAAATAATAATAAATAAAAAACTCCACACACAAAGAAACGCATGTATAACTTTCGGAACACCTGGAGTATTTAGTAAAAGAAATACATTTTCTAAAATTAAAATAGACCAAAAAATAGACCAAAATGTGGGGAAATGTGGTCTATTGAAAAAATAGCTCAATCTTTACAGAACTTCATTAAAAACAATGTTTGAATGGCAAAACCTAATTAGACCTAAACTGTGCGGGGTGTACTCACTTTTGTGAGAGCTCTCTCTCTCTCATAGATAGATAGAGAGAAATATACACACACACACACATATACATACATACACACATATATATACATATACACACACACATACATATATATATATATATATATATATATATATACACACACACACACACATTCTTTTACACAATAGTGGTTAAATAATGCCATAATGATTTAGAAATAACACGGCTCAAAACACACTAGGTAAACCCTAGTTTAAACTATAGTAGTAACTGCAATAGTATAGTACTAGTGATAACAGAAATAGTATACTGCCATCATGATTATTAAAAGAAAAAGTGTAGCCCCAAAACACACTGGGTAAACCCTATACCCACACCATTCCCGACGATACTATCCGCAATGGGCAGTTGCTTTAGTATGCAATTGCACACTGGTATTTTTTCACACAATGTCACAAACCTAACACATGTTATCAGTGCAATCTATGCCATGATCTATGGTCTCTATAAACGCACACCACAGCACTCTAATAAACAGACCGATTTAAGTGATACTGAGTTCCACCATTAAATGGAAAGGAGATCATTTCTATTTTTGGCAACATCAACAAGTGAGATTAAGCCACATTCTGACACTAAGCTTCAATTTTATAAGGATATTCATGAAATAAAAGACATGAATAGACACCAGAACTGAAAAGGTGTGTATAGTCTGATGAAATAGGTAACTAACAGGATCACATCCTAATTGACACAGTGTTTAATTGAGCTAGACATCTAATTTACACTGGTAGACACAGAAAGCAAATTACACTGATTAAGCTTCAAAAGGCTAGGGACAGGTGAGGAAATTAACCAAAGCAGGATTGTTAGACAGAGAACCTATCATATCACAGCCTCTGAAAAAGAAATTACGAGGAGGCCCAACAAATATAACCAGACAGGTTTGCTGCTTCTATATAGCTGTTCTAAGGAAAATGATCCATTCCTCCCATTTTCGCTTAAATATAACTCTAATTCCCTACTTTCGGCTTTTCCTTGATTAAAATCATTTTCACCTTTTCTTTTGGACTCTCACTTTCTCTTGTATCTCAGGAGCTGCAGGCTGCAATGTCTGATGAGAGGTCAAGGTGTGCTCGAGGTGAAAGGACTACTACCGCCTCTTATGCAGACATGACCCTTGGAGAGCATCAGGAGAAGGGTTTGTTGTGTTATGGTCTGATAGTGACCATGCTTTCACCTACAGCAGTCTCTTAAGTCTTCACCCTCACCCCAACCTCCTGGCAATCGAAGCCTCTTTGAACTGGCTCTGAGAGTAGGATTGTAGGAGTATAGCTGAATATGTAAGGAATTAAACATGACAGGGTGACAGGTTACAGGGAAATAATCAGTGCCAGGGTGTGATGCAACTTGACGTGAAGTACCACCCAAAGTTGATTCTTATACTATTCTTCTTATACTACAGCAATTTGCCATCTTTTACAATGTTTTTCTTATTAAAGAATGACTATCCATTTATAGTTACAGGCAAGGTTTCTTTCTTACACACATACATATGTGTATATATGTATATACACACATATACATATATACACATACATATATACACACACACACACACACACACATATATATATATATATATATATGTGTGTGTGTGTGTATATATGTATGTGTATATATGTATGTAATGAACAGAAAAAAGAAGAAGAAGAAAAAATATATATATACACACATACATATATACATATATATAT
>JAFFST010046264.1:50026-62945 GCA_022414735.1 Noturus placidus | reverse complement strand
GGGGGGGGGGGGATTGGTGACTCTAGATTGCCCCTAGCTGTGACGGAGTACAGTAAAGATGCACTGCAATGGACTGGTTAACCGTCCATGGAGTATTCCTGATTCATACGAATTCCTGTCATGGCTTCAATTCATTTCTGTTAATTTTGAATCAATCCCCACCACCACCAGAACATTTATTCCACCATTGTGTAATATTACAATTACACAATCAGTGTTACACATTGTGGAGCGTTGTGATATCTCCCCACACACGATGAACACAATCCTCCTTTAAAATTGCAGAACACACACACAGAGAGAGAGAGAGAGAGAGAGAGAGAGAGAGAGAGGCCTGAGAGCTTCTGATGAGTGCATGGAGTGTGTATGATGGTGCAGCACACACTCCTGTCTTTCGCTTCCAAACTGAGAGCTGTGCCAAACCACTGTTAACAGAAGCTTGCCTGTGAGTGTGACCAGAGTTAGCCAGTGGACTCCCACATGCACACACGTGTTTACAAGCATGTAGAAACCCACAAAATGGACATTTCACATGGTTCTTAATATGTTTTTTTTTTATGCAAGAGTAACTAAACACAGATTTCCTTTACTGCAGGGGTCTTCAATGTTTTCTTCCCATAGTACAGGGGTCTTCAAAGTTTTCCAGGCTAAGGACCCCCAAACTGGGGGCGAGATGGACCCCTAATTATATATATATATATTGTATGAAATTGTGTTATATCAAACTGGTACCAAAACTTTTGCGACCCCCATGCAGTACCTCCACAGACCCCCTGTTGAAGACCTCCGCTTTACTGTGTTGACATGCAGTATGTTCTAATGGAATCCTGTTACAGTAGTAAATGGACAGCATATAGAAAATGTTCAACGTCCGTACATGGAGACGAGCTGCAGGTTGAGAAACGTGGATGTAAAAGTGTAGAACTCATTGTCTGAGCTGTGCAGCTGTCCACAGTCACTTGTAAACACCTGCTTGATTTCAAAGCACTACAAATGCTAATGCGTGTTGGTGAGGTGAGAAGTGATGGCCAATTACATCCGACTGCACATTTCTCGTGCATCCTTTTGGATGGACATTTAGACAGAAATAAATAAATAAATCTTAAAGCCTTTTCAGAAACTTTTTAAAATATACCAGGCATACTTTGTTAAATAACACGTATGGCAGATGTGTGTTTAAATGTTTTATCTGTGTACAGGGTCTATCTATAAAACAATAATTTCTGATGGCTGGATGCAGTTCTAAACTTGTCCAAAAGATGGCACAATGAATTGAGCAGAATCGACCAGATATTTCCTGACTGGAATGTAACTGAATGTGGTCCCTGCTGTCAGCCATTTGAGTCCTGCAATGAAAACAGGACATTAATGACATCGATCATCATCAGGTATGTCATGAGCTGGGGTGGGCGAGCTGGTAAAAGATTTTGTTTTTAAAGCTGGATCATGCAAAACATTGGGCAGAACAGTTCAATGCAATGCAAAAAATAAAAACAATGCAGCTAAAGGTCAAGAGCTTCAGTTAGTGTTCACATCAAACATCAGAGTGAAGAAAGAGTTACATCCCTGTGGCCATAGCATGGATATTGGTGCCAGATGGACTGGTTTGAGTATTTCAGAAACTGCTGAGCTCCTGGGATTTACACATAATCTCTCTGCACGGGGGTCGCGAAAGTTTTGGTACCAGTTTGATATAACACAATTTCATACAATATATATAATTAGGGGGTCCCCGCTCCATCTCACCATCAGTTTGGAGGTCCTTGGCCTGGAAAACATTGAAGACCCCTGCTCTAGACTTTACACAGAATGGTGTGCAAAACAAAAAAAACAAACATCAGGAATGCCGTGTTGATGAGAGAGATCAGAGGAGAATGATCAGACTGGTCTGAGCTGACCGGTAGTCTATAGTAACTCAAATAAACACTCTTTACAAGCATGGTGAGCAGAAAAGCATCTCAGCATCCATAAAACATCAGAAGACCACATCAGGTTCCACTCCTGTCAGCCAAGAACAAGAACCTGAGGCCATCATAGGCACATACTCACCCACATTGGACAACTGAGGAAAAAAACTAAACGAGGTGATCAACTGTCCTGGAAATACTTTCCGGGCCCTGCTCTTTTACAAAAATAACATGTACACTTTCTAAACCGGAGGTCTTCAACAGGGGGTCCGCGGAGGTACTGCATGGGGGTCGCGAAAGTTTTGGTACCAGTCTGATGCAACACAATTTCATACAATATATATAATTAGGGGGTCCCCGCTCCATCTCGCCATCGGTTTGGGGGTCCTTGGCCTGGAAAACGTTGAAGACCCCTGTACTATGGGAAGAAAACGTTGAAGACCCCTGCAGTAAAGGAAATCTGTGTTTAGTTACTCTGTGTTTAGAAAACGTTGAAGACCCCTGTTCTAAACGTGGGTACACGTGTGTTAAACTTTCCGAAACGTCATTCGGGGCCATTTCTAATAGTATCATCTTGAAGAACCTGAACTGATTTTATAACGTTAGAGATGGTTTTCATGTATGTTAGCTGCGTAGGTGCACTTGGCCTGCTTGTATAGGTGACTCCCATGCCACAGCTCTTGGATGTCCAGTTTCAGTGGAACATACATCCTTCTTCTCCTCTCATACACCCACACAGAGCAGCTCACTCATACCTCTCAGAGAGCCTATGGTATGATTCACACTCTCCAAGCCTGCCATGTTTTTCATTGCAGTCCTGATACTGCACTCAGCATGATGCGTGGAACTGAATTGTCTGGTGTTACGATCTATTCAGTCGTCGTGTGCGCATGGAAATTAACATCCAACCCGTACGTTTTGGTCATACAAACTCGGACGTAGCTGGTAAGTCTTGCAGTAGGTACCCTATCAAACAAACGTGCCATTCATTTTAATATCTTTCTCCTGCTTTTTGGGTATTTCCAATGCAGTGCCAATATTTTTCTAGGCAGCGCACGCCGTTCTCCTCATTTGTTTTCTCGGCCTAGTTTTAGAGCTGTCACATGACACATGAACTCGGCTCCGTGATGGGTCTGTGGTTGGCTAAAAGAACTGCGTTGTTGTTTTTTTACAGAAATTAAAGCCGCCCACACTTTATACGTCCTGATGGTCAGTAGGAGAAGCGAGTGGCCACAGTCCAGAAGTCAATCACCACCTCTCCACTTCTGGAGATATTCAGAGATATGAGATGCTTGACGGACTTAAAGGGAAAACATTTCTATAACCCGAGTGATTAAATGAAGTCTGCTTCAAGGCAGTCATGTCATCAGGATGGTCAGACATTTGGATTGTGAAACACACTTGTATAACTGCAGGTATGAACGGTGAGTTATAACACACAAAGAGAACGTGTGCTTCAAGGTACCTTCTGGATATAAAGGAGACACTTCGAACCATGTAGGTTGAGTAAGATTAGATGTTAGATTTATTTATTTTTTTTATCTTATATAAGACTTAGATGGTAGCTAGATGGTCGTTTTTTCTTATTCATTTTAAACCTCTGTATAATCAAAAACTAAAAGTTGCCAAGTCTGAGAAGAAACTTGGGATCTTGTGGACTGTCGAGATCACTTTTCCCAAATTTCCACAAGACATTTTCCCAAATGGTTATTATTTCTATTAAAATAGGAGTTTAATATGATGACAGTTGACTCCAACGAGGTCTAGCTACAGATATAAAAATTACAAACCCTTATATTCTGTTCATCTTAGGGAACTAACCCAAAGCGTGGTGATGAAGATACAGATAAAAAGGATTAATATGCGTCTACAAAATACGTTAGATGGCAAACAGTAGTAGAAAAATGTCCTCTGATGACACTTCGTCATAAATGTTTACATAAAGTATCAACCAAAGCCACACAAGAACCGTACACCCAAACCATTGGACAGACTACTGGCTAATATCTAGTTTATCCTTCATTCTCATAACAAAATATGTACAGGTGAAGGTGTGCTAGCTTCCAAACTGTGCTGAAATGATCCACGATCACATGATTCACCCATGGGCTCTGAAACTGGATGATGAATGACAGAGGCGTTTCCTTTGAGCCACAACATAAGATGACTTCATCTGACAGGGCTTGATTAGATTTTAATTAGGACTCATGCTTCAATTACTAATGGGTCTCTTTAATAAGTTATGCCTTTAAAAGCCTTGAATGTAGAACTACTATTCCTGACAAGATTGGACTGATCCAAAACCATAAATAATCTTGCTAACTCTGTAGGCGAGGCTCCAAAGCGAACAGCGAATAATACAGATGTTCTTATCTGCACTTGATCCAAAAGACAATAAATTCTCTCCTCTGACACAACACCTAAGCAAAAGCTCGGCATTACTTTCTTTTAAACCTTAGCTTCTATGTATACTTATCTACAGGGTGTCCCAAAAGTCTCCATGCATAGGGCAAATTAACACTTTTTAGCAAAATGTTTCATCCTTACTTGCTATATATGATATTTTCCAGGTAGGCTTTAAGAACGCCTTTGAGGAAAAGAAGAACATACTGAACTCAAAGTTGCAATGGATATGTAATTACATGCATAACACCAGATGTGTTAACACAACTTCTTCACGAGTGGGAGGGATGACTGTGTGTTTACAAAGAAATGGCAATCATGTAGTGGATGTTTAATAAATCACGTTTTGCTTCATAAAAAGTGTTTATTTCCACGGTGTATGGATTTTATTTATTTATTTTTTTTTACAGACACCATGTATATTAGTGTACTGATTTAGTTTAGTTTCTCTGAACAAAGAAAATATACAACAACAACAACAACAACGCATCCGAGGGATGTCCAGTATCTGCATAAGTCTTATACCCGTAGATCAGATATCAAGGATATCAAATCTGATCTGATATCTGAAACATAATTGTGAGGCTCTTTTCGCCAAACCCTATCGATACACATTTGTCATTTATGTTCTTGGAATTCAGGTTGACGTCTGAATAAACTCCGATACAAAAATACAGGACATGTAAATGACCTGCACTGCAGATTAAAAAAAATATCTAGCACAATCGAGACAGAATGTTCAAGGAATAATTGTCTAATGGCGGCTGTGGCTCAGTCGGTAGAGCGGGTTGTCCACTAATCCACTAATCGTAGGGTTGGTGGTTCGAATCCCGGCCTGGGTGATCCCATGCCGAAGTGTCCTTGGGCAAGACACTAAACCCTAAGTTGCCCCCGATGGTAAGCTAGCACCTTGCATGGAAGCTCTGCTCCCATTGGTGTGTGAGTGTGCTCTCATTTGTAAGTCGCTAGTAAATGTAAAATGATATTTCTGTAAAGCTGCTTTGAGACAATGTCCATTGTAAAAAGCGCTATATTAATTATTATTATTAATGGCCCAAATAACAACTGGTCACATATTAAATTACCAATATTATTATGCTGGGTAGTTTGCTAACTTTAAAGGTTATAATAATTAATTAATTAATTAGTCCGTATAACTCTCTATTGCTCTGTCATGGGACATAGTGGCTACTGGAAACAAGGAACTAGGAATCAAATGCATTCCTTACTTTAAAAATCATGCCGCCTCACTCATGGCTATGGATATGCAAGTCTATGTATACATGTGCCTTTATGCTTATGTATAGTGTCTTTTGTTCTCCCAATGCACATACTCCATCACTGCTGTTACAGTATATGAGCCATCATATAACTCCTGATTAGATAACCACATTTCAGACAGATACTGTAAGCAGATTGTGTTGGATACAATTTAATCCATTTCAGTTTCAATGGAAGTGAAATGGAATTTCCGAAAGTGGGAACCATTGATCTGCACTGGCGAATATGCCAGCATGGCACTGATTACTCTCTCGACAATAAGTAAGAAATGACTGGATGCTAAACTGAGCACATTCCATTGATATACTGCATGTTCTGGTTGAAAGAAGAAGAGCCCCTGTGTGCTTTGAAAGTAGTTTATTAAAGGACAAGCACTCAATTTACATTAATATGCACCAAAAACTAAAGTGCAATTACTCAAGAACATTTCACCACACCATCGTAAAACACCTTTTTAAGGATTACTGAGCGTCCATGGGCACTGATCATCAATAAGAGAATCTATTTACTCATTCACCCTTTAACACGTCTCAGAACCTGGAATGAGACTCATAGCTTTCATAACTGATCAGAATCCCAAGGAGTTGATCAGTAATGAGCCAGGGGGAGTGACTCCTGCTGTTCCTCATCTCATTCCACAGCCCAGTGGGGCTTTTTATAACGCGCTGCACTAATAGACCAAAATCTTCAACTGCAGTACAAAATGGAACAAGGAAATGAAAGACTGAACGCGTTTCTACTGACAGAGAAGCTGCTTTTCTCCTCTCTTTTGGTTCCTTTATAAAGCAAATCGACACCAATCTAAGGACATAAAACCTATAAAGGAGATTATAAAGCATTGAAAACGCTCCTTAAAAACAGGTCACTATGTCAGAACAGATTACTGCAGCTATTTGATTTGACTGAATAAGTAAGTACTGAGTAAATACCAGTGTGCACGGTGCAGTGAGATCAGGTCCAGGTCTGTTTCAACCACATTTCAGCTCACAGTACTGCTCAGGATGTATGTATGGATCCTCCACAAAACAGCAGGTAGAGCTGCATCACGAAAACTAACCCGTGGGAAAAACAAACAAACAAACAAAAAAAAAAAAACAACAACCTAACGCTCAGGGACAATTTGAGGTTGGACAGATACCAAGCTGAGGGAAAACAACGGGCTTTTGAGCGAAATTAAAAACCAAAAGACGTGTTGGTCTCTGTGCTTCTAAGCGGTTCCCTCAGGCTCAAATCACAGTCTCGAGATGGATATGAAGCGCAGCCTACGAACTGCAGGTGGCTTAGCATTCATTAATCATAAAGTGACAGCCACTGGCACACTTTCAGCTCATTCTCTATCCAGGTCTGCTGTAAACCCTGCTCGAAACGTTAAATCCGAAGACCACAATGAGGAGAGTCTAATTCTGTCGGTCTATAAACATCAGATAAAGCTCATACCCTGACCCAAATGGCACATATGCAGACTTTAAAAATGTATTGGTTTCCAGAACTTCCACAAGCAGCATGGCCGCAGCTCGGAGCAATCTCAGACGTGACGTACACTTCTGTAACTCTGTATGGAAACACAGGCTATACGGGCTGTTGTATGTGGATCTGCATTCGACCGCTGTAGCTCGCTGTTGACGTCCTCATGTAAATTATAGTAAATTCAGCATGTAATATTGAACAGGAAATTAATGTTCAATTCAATTGTCACTGTCACAAAGCAGATTGTAGAAATTCCGCATAAGGTTTACATTATAAAGTTAAATTAAATAACTTCAACCCTGTCTGCCTTATTTGGGATTGTTTTGTGCGAGTGAAAGGTTCTGGAATTTGTCTCAAACTGCAACAGAGTTCGTTGCGGTCACCTGAAATGGATCACCTTAACTTAAAGTACTTAGGGTCACGACATGAGCAAGAAGACACAACAGGTGTAATACATAGACACGTGGAAACATTGCGTTTTAATTTCAACTTCCACGATGACTGGTAGAACAAAATGCACCAGTTACTGAGTTACTTGAAATGGTTTGTTGAATCCATAGAGCAGGGGTCTTCAAAGTTTTCCAGGACAAGGACCACCAAACTGATGGCGAGATGGAACGGGGACCCCTTAATTATATATATTGTATGAAACTGTGTTATATCAAACTGGTCCTATAGTGCCATGTGTAAATGTACCTTGTTATTGTGCATTCAATACAAAGATACTCAAATAATACACAGGTTCATATATTCATGTTTTTATTTTAAACATGTGCGAGGTACAGTGAGTAGGGTGGCCATGCCACTGCCATTTATAAACATAACATAACACAATACACTGATACCTGCCAAGATCAACAATGTCTGTCAATTGCATGTAATCATGCATAAATGTTAATGTGTATTTAAAGACATTTTAATTAGTGGAAAAAAATTGCAGGGGGGGAATATTAAAAAAATGTCTAATCAACCAAAACTTTCATGCAGTACCTCCGCGGACCCCCTAGGGGTCGTAGACCCCCTGTTGAAGACCTCCGCCATAGAGAACAGTAAAATCATTAGCTAGACCAGTGGTTCCCAAACTTTTCCAGGGTAAGGCCCCCCAAATGGCATTAACATTTGACCGAGGACTGCAAAGATGTCTTTAAAACACAGTATAAATACAGAATTCTGAATATATCCCTCTTTTTATTAATAATTACATCTTGCATCATTACATTACACGACATTAGGAATTGATTGTGTGTGTGTGTGTGTGGTTGTCTGAGAGTGAGAATTTATTTTTCACACCAGATTGTTGAGGCCCCTCTGGCGGCCGCCACTTTGAAAACCACTGGGCTAGTGTACACCTTATTACACTGACACAATTACGCTGATTATATCAATAATCGAGTAAGCTTTCCATTTAACTCCTGAATTCAAACTGACAGATATAAAGATATTACTCTCGATTTTTCCTTGCATTCACTATTAAAATGTTGGTCAACAATACATTTTGAAACATGCTCTACGACCTCAGAATCAACTCTTTCGTTGTGACCATAATTGAGTATAGTTAAGCAAGCTGCTCTCTGCCAAACCATGGTTAATCCATCTGCATGTAGTATTTGCGAGTGCGGCTTCTAGACACTTAGCGCGTGTGAGTCCCAATCATTGAAGAAGGAAACAAACAAACAAAAACTAAGAAAGGAGAAAATGGAGAACCTTGTGCAAAATGAAAACCTGCTTCAATCTGGTGGGCTTTGTTTTGTTTTTAAAAGGTTCGACTGTTCAGTCTGAATAAAATGACTTTCTGTTCATCAGAAAAGACAGTAACAATACAAATCTTTACCAAGACACAGAAAAGGTTCCTCCGCAAGGTTGCTGGGCGACTCCATGCTCTAGCGTGAGTTGCACGGTTATAACTTGCTGCTGCAGTGATATCCGTGCCTTTTTTATTTTTATGACATTCAGCATCATCACACCATGGCTTTAGGTTTTATTCTGTGCGTCAATTTTTATATGTTAACCCGTTTACATTTATTCATTTAGCAGATGCTTTTATCCAAAGCGACTTACAAATGAGACACACTCACACACCAATGGTAGCAGAGCTGCATGCAAGGTGCTAGCTTGCCATCGGGGGCAACTTAGGGTTCAGTGTCTTGCCCAAGGACACTTCGGCATGGGATCACCCGGGCCGGGATTCGAACCACCAACCCTACGATTAGTGGATTAGTGGACAACCCGCTCTACCACCTGATCCACAGCCGCCCGTTAATCCCAAATTTTTCCCAGACAAAACTATCCAAATCATGTGTCATTAGTATCCCTTTGAAACAATCATAATTTTTTTAAATTTATTATTTCATTATTATTTTATTATTTCAATATCTGCTGGAGATGTATTGATAGATCATTCAATAACATTTTTATAGCATTAGAAATGAAACTTTTTTTTTTTACAGTCACTATTGTGACCGGTGGGATTAAAAGAGTTAAAATATAAAAAAAAATCGATTTAGAGTAAGATTTTTCAAATCGGAGAAAAATCAATATTCACAAGCCGAGCGTCCCTGCAGTAAATGGTAAATAGCGCACTTATTTAGCGCTTTTATCCAAAGCGCTTTACACTGTGTCTCATTCACCCATTCACACACACACTCACACACCAATGATAGCAGAGCTGCCATACAAGGTGCTAGCTTGCCATCGGGGGCAACTTAGGGTTCAGTGTCTTGCCCAAGGACACTTCGAACCACCAACCCTACGATTAGTGGACAATCCGCTCTACCGACTGAGCCACAGCCGCTCAGTAGATATTAGCTTGTATACAACAATCATGATAATCAGCTAAGTGCCATGTAGCACCAAAATAACATGAATACAAATAACTTTTAAATAGCAAGCAACAATGGTCTGAGCTAGCGACTAAACTGAGTTCACCCTAACCCAGTGCACAGTGATGGCTGCTGGGGCTTAGTATTGTAACTGCGGCTAGTCATGGTCATGAAGAATTGAGGACGTGGCAATGCAGACTGTGTGTTTGTCTAAGCAATCAATCAATTCCTACATATGAAAAACTATTTGTTCACCGAGTCTACATTGGAAGAATACATTGACCAACTTGTCCTAGAATTTATTGCTGATTTGAAAACCATGAAACTGGATCCATGAAACGTTTTTTGCCGTCGCAAACACACACACACACACACACACACACACACACACACACACACACACACACACACACAATCAATTCCTAATGTAGTGTAATATAATGATGCAAGATGTAATTATTAATAAAAAGAGGGATATATTCAGAATTCTGTATTTTTAATGTGTTTTAAAGACATCTTGGGGGGCCTCGGTCAAATGTTAATGCCATTGGGGGCCTTGCACTGGAAAAGTTTGGGAACCCCTGGTCTAGCTAATGATTTTACTGTTCTCTATAGATTCAACAAACCATTTCAAGTAACTCAGTAACTGGTGTATTTTGTTCTACCAGTCATTGTGGAAGTTGAAATTAAAACACGTGTCTATGTATTAAACCGGTTGTCTTCTTGCTCAAGTCGTGACCCTAAGTACTTTAAGTTAAGGTGATCCATTTCAGGTGACCGCAACAAACTAATCGTCGCATCCGATTTGAAAAATCTTCTCTCACACATTAATTCATTAATGGATCATCACTACTCCACAACGTCCAAGTGAAAAAAGGGTGGACAGTAATTTGAACATCAGTGTTCAAGCCTTCATCTACTCATGCAAATTTAAGACCAGTTCAGATCCTGGCCTGAATTCAGGCAGCATATTTCGAAAGAATGGTTAATGTGGCTGTCTGTCCGACGGCCACTAATCAGTGACACAGATGCATACAGGCCAAGAAGCTGATCATCAATGTCCCAGTGTTTTCTACAGGTTTGTGGATTCACAACATAACCGCGAAAATCCATACAATTGTTCAACTGACCAATCATGTCACAACAGTGCAATGCATGAAATCATGCAGATACAGTTAAAGAGCTTCAGTTAATGCACTGAAACTGGAAAGTTAAATGGCGCACTTATATAGCGCTTTTATCCAAAGCACTTGACACGGGTCTCATTCACACACCAATGGTAGCAGAGCTGCCATGCAAGGCGCTAACTAGCCATCGGTATGTGCAGTCATGTGGGCCGGGAATCGAACCGCCAACGCTACGATTAGTGGACAACCCGCTTACATTTACATTTATTCATTTAGCAGACACTTTTATCCAAAGCGACTTACAAATGAGAGCACACTCACACCTGATCCAGAGCTGCCCCATGGGAAGTGTATATAGTTTTATAGAACATGGAAACTGCTGCTGTCCCATTGAAGTGACTGATGTTAATGGACCAAATGAAAATATAACTACCCCGTTTCCCTTCTGATAATCACCAAGCGACTGTTCAGCTAGGGCTGAAATGAAGACGACTGTTACATAACAGCCTTCTGGCCTTCTAGTGTGTTGTCCTACATATAGCTTCCTGTAGGGGCTGATCACACATCAGCATTGTGCAAACGTGTGTGGGAGTGCATCTACCTGTGTGCAAGAGTGTTTATATAAAAGTGTTCATGTACAAGAGTTTAATGTCAATCAGTGGAGAACAGGGAAAGAAAATCTCCTCTCATGAAGCACAAGCTACATTATGGCAAAAAGGACCTGCACATGGGTTTATCTACAGCACAAGTGTGTACGTACACACACACACACACACACACACATATATAAATCTACTTTAGCATATATTAAGCAGGAATTGTTCAAGTGAAATGTGCAGCATGTGTAGGACTTTGATCAACTATACAGAGAGCTCATTCTTATCACACTATTTGACGAGAAAAGATCACATCCTTTAGAATATTGTTAATAATAATAATAATAATAATAATAATAATAATAATAATAATAATAATAATAATAATAATAATAATAACAACAACAACAACAACAACAACAATAACCATCATAAACAAACAGCATTAAAAAGCTAGATCCAATCCTCATACATCCAATCTTAATTTCGTGAGCTCAGTATGCGAGCTCAATCAAACCAGAAGCAATGAGAGGGGGGAAAGCAGCATTCTGTTTCCCTCTATCTGCGTGTGCACATGAATGTGAGCATCTACATTAGCTTGCTCTCCGTCTGCACCATCATGTCTATTCATTCAGCGTAAACATCACAATCACATCATCTGGCAGACTTTATCTTCAGCAAACATAAAGAGACCGAGAGAGAGAGAGAGAGAGAGAGAGAGCGAGAGAGAGACTCACAGATTGAAGAAGTGATAGAAATGCTGCTGCTTCCAGAGCTTCTCCAAGCTGCATCTCGCATGCGTCTCTGTGGTGTGAGGCTCAAACTGAGCATGCCCAGAACACTACACACAGGTACACTACACACACACAACCACACGACTGAGGTTACTGGCAATACCTCATTCACTACAGTACAGGTTACTGCCCACACTCATCAGACCTTATTACATGCAACATCAGACTCCACTGAAAGCCAAAATCCTTCTATCAATTGAAAAATGGCACTGATCATGCTGATACAGTGTGTGTGTGTGTGTGTGTGTGTGTGTGCGTGTCTGTCTGTGTGTGTGTGCGCGTGTCTGGTGTGTGTGTGCGCGTCCGTGTGTGTGTGCGTGTCTGTCTGTGTGTGTGTGTGTGTCTGTGTCTGCGTGTGTCTGTGTCTGCGTGTGTCTGTGTCTGCGTGTGTGTGTCTGTGTCTGCATGTGTGTGTCTGTGTCTGCGTGTGTCTGTGTGTGTCTGTGTGTGTGTGTGTGTGTGTGTGTCTGCGTGTGTCCGTGTGTGTTTCTGTGTGTCAGTGTGTGTGTGTCTGTCTGTGTCCGT
>JAFFST010046264.1:19435-29724 GCA_022414735.1 Noturus placidus | reverse complement strand
ATAGATTTTCTATAGGGTTAAGGTCAGGCGAGTTTGCTGGCCAATTAAGAACAGGGATACCATGGACCTTGAACCAGGTACTGGTAGCTTTGGCACTGTGTGCAGGTGCCAAGTCCTGATGGAAAATGAAATCTGCATCTCCATAAAGTTGGTCAGCAGCAGGAAGCATGAAGTGCTCTAAAACTTCCTGGTGGATGGCTGCGTTGACCTTAGACCTCAGAAAACACAATGGACCAACACCAGCAGATGACATGGCACTCCAAACCGTCATTGACTACGGAAACTTTACACTGGACTTCAAGCAACGTGGATTCTGTGCCTCTCCTCTCTTCCTCCAGACTCTGGGACGTTGATTTCCAAAGGAAATGCAAAATTTACTTTCATCAGAGAACATAACTTTGGACCACTCAGCAGCAGTCCAGTCCTTTTTGTCTTTAGACGCTTCTGACGCCGTGTCTTGTTCAAGAGTGGCTTGACACAAGGAATGCGACAGCTGAAACCCATGTCTTGCAGACCTCTGTGCGTGGTGGTTCTTGAAGCACTGACTCCAGCTGCAGTCCAGTCTTTGTGAATCTCCCCCACATTTTTGAATGGGTTTTGTTTCACAATCCTCTCCAGGGTGCGGTTATCCCTATTGCTTGTACACTTTTCTACCACATCTTTTCCTTCCCGTCACCTCTCTATGAATGTGCTTGGACACAGAGCTCTGTCATCAGCCAGTCTCTTTAGCAATGACCTTTTGTGACTTGCCCTCCTTGTGCAAGGTGTCAATGGTCGTCTTTTGGACAGCTATCAAGTCAGCAGTCTTCCCCATGATTGTGTAGCCTACAGAACTAGACTGAGAGACCATTTAAAGCCTTTGCAGGTGTTTTGAGTTAATTAGCTGATTAGAGAGTGGCACAAAGTGTCTTCAATATTGAACCTTTTCACAATATTCTAATTTTCTGAGATACTGATTTTCATTAGTTGTCAGTTATAATCATCAAATTAAAAGGAATGAACACTTGAAATATATCAGTCTGTGTGTAATGAATGTATACATTATACTAGTTTCACTTTTTGATGATATTCTAATTTTATGACCTGGACTAATAGGTGTGGGTGAGATGAGGAGTTTAGGTTGTGAATGATTAAAATATCTTTACAGATAGATTACGTGTACAACCTTAGGCACCACAAGTCATTTAATGAACCAGACTTTACTCTGTTCGCTAGTCCACCTCGCGTTCTCCCTGACAAACACATGAACAAACCAGTAATAAACAAGAGTAGGTGGTTCCTTAGCTTACACTTCCTCCTCGATTTGTTGGGCAACTGAGCAGCATACAACATCAGTTATATGGATGTGTCGGATTTTTCACACCGCCCAAACAGTGGTTATTTGCGACGTATGCAAAGGCAAGATTGGCACCTTGAGGAGGCTAAACTAATTTGTTTAACCACCAAAAAAAGCACCGCAAAGAGTGTGCAGAAATCCAGAGAACACAGGGAGTGCATATGAACAGCACCACAGCCGGAAACAGAAAACAAGTACATGTTCATGATATTTCTGCCGGATCCCCCACCCCTGAGCCTAACACTCATATATGCACACAGAGTCGAGTTCAGGAGCTGTTTGATTATTCAGAGTGACCTGGAGAAGCCTTGTCTCTTCCACGGCTGTCAGATTGTAAGCTTGGCAGTGACAATAGAGCTTTAGCTGTACAGATAAAAAGGGTTTTAAAGCCTAGGTGAGACCGAGAGGCCTCTCTAATGCCTCTGCTCACCTTTTGAACTTAAAAGTTTGCACAGTCAACTGCACGAGCTGTAAAGCTTCATAAAATCTTCACACGCTCCACGTTACTACGTAGTAGGGAGTCACCCTGCATAAGCACGTTCCTCGAGCTGCCAGCTTCGCTTCATGCTCCAGTGCTTGCGCGATGGGAAAATCATGACACTAACATGTTGCTAAATGGCACTACAGAGGTTGTCAGGGACATTAAGCATCATCATGCCGAACAGGAAAAGTTCATCCATCCATCCATCCATCCATCCTCTACCGCGTACTCCTTTATCAGGGTCGCGGGGAACCTGGAGCCTATCCCAGGGGGCATCGGACACAAGGCGGGGTACACCCTGGACAGGGTGCCAGTCCACCACAGTGAACAATCATATACACACTCATTCATACACTACGGACACTTTAGACACACCAATCAGCCTACCATGCATGTCTTTGGACTGGGGAAGGAAACCACCGACGGGACTCGAACCCCGGACCCTGGAGGTGTGAGACGAACGTGCACCCCACAGGAAAAGTCTTTGCAGATAAACTGATTCAGGTCTGCTGTGCGCAATTCCCAAAACAGTGTAGATGAAGATTCATCCACAGAGTAAATCTGTATTATGGAACATGTTTTAAAGCAAGTTTGGGGAAGTTGTGGGAAGCTCGGTGATGGTGATGTGGAAGTCGTGCGACCGTGGTGTAGATCGTTTATAGCGTACGTTTAGATGTTTATTTCTGGCGATTGTAGTTCGGCCTTCAGAGCCTTTCATTTTAGTCAGCGTTAGGACCTTTAGTCAAATGCAGCATTATAAAAAGGTAGGTAGGGAAGGTGGAGAGTATAAAGGGAAGTAGGAAGGGAAGCAGGAAATATAGAAACTACTGTATGATACAAAATGACAGGCATTTAAGTACGAATATGCCCCAGTGTCAGCTGGACACCCTGCTCACCCAGACACAGTGACACTTCAAAAACGTGCAAACTGACAACAGCAGCGGAAGCAAGAAGAACTCCCTTCTGTCATATAGATTTAATCATTGTGAATCACACTCACTAGAGGTGCTCATAACAAGCCTTAAATCTGACATCATACAGCCATAAAAACCATTCAGCAGTCAGGGGTTAACTTTATACTGCCTGAGGCTCTGTTACTTTCACAAAACCGATAATTGCTCACTGCCAATAAATCTTAGAGTCAATGACAATTAAAAAGACAGCACAAACAGACACACCCCACCCCCACCCCCGAAAGAATGGGATTGCAGAAAGGGTAGCTAAAAATGATGACAGGTAGAATAATGTTGGTGAACGGAGAATTTGCGACAGATGTTAGCCTGTCAGTTCCCTCAAAACGGTAACACTAGACACACAACGATCAACAATAAATGATAAAATGTCAAAGATCCCATGTCAGCTAAAGACATGACAGAAGCTTACTCAGCAACAACCTCTGATGAGGTCATTTCCTGTCTCCCTAAGGTATTTCACCGCATAGACATGCATCAACAGGAGTTTAGCACGCTATGCTAACTAGACAGATGAGATTTTAAAGAGGTGCATTACAGCTGAATCATATCTCGCAATCTGAAACTATTGCTCTGTAGGAAACACAGACACTGAGGAGGCTACACAAGGTCATATAATAATATATATCATTATATACAGATACAGAGCACGCCGCTAATATTGGCACCCTTGGAAAATATGAGCAAAGAAGGCTGTGAAAATTTGTCTTTATTGTTTAACATTTCATCTTTTGTTCGAATAATTCACAGAAATGTTCTGCTCTCATGGATAAACAATTGCTAATGACACAGGTTTATAAAAATATATATTTGGGAAATATAGGTGTACAAAAACTTTTGGCACACCTTTTAGTCAATACTTTGTGCTTTCTTTACCAAGATAACAGCTCTGCGTCTTCTCCTATAACGCCTGATGAGGTTGGAGAATACATGGTGAGGGATCTGAGACCGTTCCTCCATACAGAATCTCTCCAGATCCTTCACATTTCGAGGTCCATGCTGGTGGACTTTCTTCTTCAGATCACTCCACATGTTTTCTATGGGGTTTAGGTCAGGGGACTGGGATGGTCATGTCAGGACCTTGATTTTGTGGTCAGTGAACCATTTTTGTGTTGATTTTGGATCACTGTCCTGCTGGATGATCCATACAAGAGCCCATTTGAATCTTTCTGTCAGAAGCAGACAGGTTTTCATTTAATATCTGTTGATGCTTGATAGAGTCCATGATGCCATGTATCCTAACACAATGTCCAGATCCTCTGGCAGAAAAACCTCCCCAAAACATTAAAGATCCTCCATATTTAACCGTGGGCATGAGGTACTTTTCCCCATGTGTCTACCACTTCTGGTGTTTATTACCAAAAAGCTCTATTTTGGTTTCATCTGACCATAGAACCCGATTCCATTTAAAAAGTCCAGTAGTGTCGGCACACTGAAGACGCTCGAGTTTGTTTTGTCCTGAAACCCTTCTAAACAACTTGTGGTGATGTAGGAGACTTCGGATTGTAGTTTTGGAGACTTTCTGACCCCAAGAACCATGGAGATGTTTTGGCCACTCAACCCATCCACAATCAACAAGAAAGTTTTTAATTCTCATTACAATTTCTACAGGATCGATACTGAGAGAGATGACGGGTAAACACATAGAATATATTCGCTCGGCACTGCCTGAGGAGCTCTGTCTCACACTGCTTTTCTACACACTGTTTTTCCAAGCTATCTCCACTCTTGGTGAGCACAGTTGATTATAAGCCTGTTTAACAAGATCAAAATGAGCATTAAACGACAGGAACCCACACGGAAGGGAAGAAACCTTAACTGTGAAGGCAGACATGCTGAGAGATTAGGAAGAGGCTGATGTGTGCCTTACTACGAACGCAAACAGGGCTCCAGCTGCTAGCGAGCGGGGGTTACGAACTAATGAATCGAGAATGTCATGTGCACCATTCAACATGAGTTCCCTACAAAAAAAGATTAGCGTTTGAATAACAGATGTCTCATTTATAAAGCCATGTAAAAGTATGTTGTACATCCTAATCTTGTACTAATCCACATAGGTGCTTTGAGGCACAGACACGATTTACAAGACGTCCCGTCTTGCTTCCAGTCACAGAGGCTTTCTTGAAAAAACAAACAAACAAAAAAAAAGATCTCTAGGAAATTCAAGAGACATCCAGGCTAAGGGGAACGTTCTGATTCAAATTGCACTGTCTTATTACGAATGAGAGAGATAGAGCGAGAGAATGTGAGTGTGTGTGCGTGCACGCGTGTATAAGGGAGTATATTTCCCACCATGTAAGGGCAGGTCATGGCAGAAAGGAAGAGGACAGCAGCTTTTGGATGAGACTCTGGCACAGATATTACAGATCCTATTTCTTGAAAAGGAATATCAAATCCAGAGCCATGAGGCACACACAGCTCATCCATGCCGTTTGAAATGAGACTGCAGCTGTATTCCCTGTAAAACACCACTCTGTCCATTTTATTATCCATCCATCATCAACCGCTTACTCCTTTATCAGGGTCACGGGGGAACCTGGAGTCTATCCCAGGAAGCATCGGGCACAAGGCGGGGTACACCCTGGACAGGGTGCCAGTCCATTTAATTTATCAATTTGTCCATCACAGGGCACAATCACATACACACACACATTCATACACTACGGACACTTTAGACACGCCAATCAGACTAACATGCATGTCTTTGGACTGGGGGAGGAAACCGGAGAACCCGGAGGAAACCTCCGACACACAGGGAGAACATGCAAACTCCGCACACACATGGCCCTGGCAGGACTCGAACCCCAGACCCTGGAGGTGTGAGGCGGACGTGCTAACCACTAAGCCGCCGTGCGCCCCCATTTTATTATGCTATAGTATAAGAAGCTGTCCAGACCTAAATTTAGTTCTCTTGTTTTTGCCTGTGATTTCATACTTATTCCACAGCGCAAATCTCCTTGTGGACATCACAAAACTCCAGCTAATGATCCCTGTTGAACTGAATCTCAGCGGCACGTTTTCGATGTGCAAGTTTCATCTGATTGTTTACAGTTTATTGACTTATTTTTTGTCTTTCAGCATGTGCAGACTTGCGAGTGCACACACAAATTCACTCGGCATAACTGACACTTTAATAAAACACAAATAGCGCGTGCACACGCTCATGCACATACACATGACCGTTTTAAAAGGTGTGATCGGTTTTCATTTCTGACTCGTACAAACAGCATGGGGATAAAAAAAATTTAATCTGTGGCACGTGATCAAACAATTGTTTAAGCCATGGTGTCAGTACAAGTTTATTGACCTAGCTGAGGAAGCCTGTTTGGGAAAACCGGTCGGGAATGCTTGGCCTCTTGTCGGTCATGCACCCTTTCAGTCCACCCCCACCTCAGTCTGAAATAGTCTGCATACTCCAAAAAAAACAAAAAAAAAACAAACACAAAACAACGCACGCACACTCCAGAAGATCACTGCCCAGCTGGGCAAATGTGCTGGCTGCTTAATTTTGCACACACATGTGGAGATTCCTCCACATGAAATCAAATCCCTCATATGCTACAAGTTTGAGTCAATATTGTGCACCCTATTGTATTACTTGTGCATTCTTAGTAGAAGAGTGTCTTATTATCCATTCTGATAGGTAATTGTTTTATGTTGAGAGCAGGCACTGTTAAAACTGATAGCAGTAGTTAGAAAGGAACCCCCTGCAGAGCTTCTTTGAGGACCTTTGTGGAATCAATCCTTGACTAAAGATTCTCCTGGATATCACACCATGCAGTGGATGGGAATTGTTCAGAATGCTCTTCAAAACTACTACCATGCTCTCTTCTGTCACAGATTTCAAGAAGTTGAGACAGAGTCCTGTGATGGCACCAACCTTCCAGATGAGATTAATGAAACGCTCAGCATCCTATACACTGAGAAGTGGCCTTTATATTACCTTGGAAGTGGGAACTCAGAATTAGATCATTTCAAATCTCCATGCGGTCGAGCTACCAAGTAGGAAGAAAAGCACGGATGCCTCCATGTTAGTCTTTTGTTAGCAACAAGCTAGCCAGCTAACTGTGATGACTGATGTATAGTCACCTCCTGAAACAGTATTACAGATTTAACACGTGACTATGCATGTATGTTTTGTTACCCAGTCAAAGACACGTGAAGGTATTACATGCACAGGAGAAACTGGCTGACCAATCAGAATACCTCACCAAGATTACCATCCAATCAGTTTTACCAATATAATTTTTTTGAGAGACATTAGCAATCCACCAGCATATTTTACAGTGGGGTACCAGGTGCGATTTCTTCTATGCAACCACCTCTTTTTTTTTTTTTTTTTTTTAACCAAGCATGCTGTAATGTGTATTAACAAATATAAAAATAAAAACCCACAGTGATGACTCTGGATATCTCCTGGAATGTGGACAATTTTGAAAAGAAAATTACTATGTAAAAGGGGATGAACTTTATTGTATTCCCATGACAAACATTCCACTTTAAAACAAACGAGGTAAACATATTTTGCAACAGCGCCATGTTTAATATGCTTGCATGTTAATCAGTGTGGCCTTTTACACCCCACTGTGTGGCTGACACGCACACTCAAAGCATGTGCGTGACTTCGAACTACAAAAACTATAATTAGATGATTATAGATATCATTTCTATGTTCTGCAATGCTACAGTACAATACTAATCCGACTGGTTATTACATTTACATTTATTCATTTAGCAGATGCTTTTATCCATAGCGACTTACAAGTGCACACTCATACACCAATGGTAGCAGAGCTTCCATGCAAGGTGCTAGCTTGCCATCGGGGACAACTTAGGGTTCAGTGTCTTGCCCAAGGACACTTCGGCATGGGATCACCCGGGCCGGGATTCGAACCGCCAACCCCACGATTACTGGATTAGTGGACAACCCGCTCTACCCACTGAGCCACTGCCGCCCTACTGAGCCACAGCCGCCCTGTGGCATACATTTCTGATGGCACAGAAGAGCATATACAGTACTTTAGAATGATGTCCATACACACGCGCGCACAAAATATTGGATATAAAACGTTTACACACCCCTGTTAAGATGGTAGGCTTTTGTGATGTTTAAAAAATAAGAATACCAATAATAAATAAATAAATAAATAAATACGTCTATGCCCCTGATAGCCTCAGATCCCTGTTCTTGGCTGACAGGAGTGGAACCCAATGTGGTCATGGTCTTCTGCTCACCACAGTTGTAAAGAGTGCTTATTTGAGTTGCTATATCCTTCCTGGGATCTCGAACCAATCTGGCCATTTCCCTTTGATCTCAATCATCAACAAGGCGTTTCTACCCACAGAATTGCCGCTCAGTTTTCATGTTTTTTCCTTCTTCTAGCAGTCCAAAGGTGGGCGACCATGTGACATACATTCCCCTCTGAAAATACACAGAAAAACAAGACAAATTCTTCCGTTTGACCATTTCTTGTATTCCCCAGGACAACTACAGCTGCATACGGAGTTTGCATGTTCTCCCCGTGTGTTGGGGGTTTCCTCCGGGTACTCCGGTTTCCTCCCCCAGTCCAAACACATGCATGGTAGGCTGATTGGCATGTCTAAAGTGTCCGTAGTGTATGAATGGGTGTGTGAGTGTGTATGTGATTGTGCCCTGTGATGGACTGGCACCCTGTCCAGGGTGTACCCCGCCTTGTGCCCGATGCTCCCTGGGATAGGCTCCAGTTTCCCCCGTGACCCTGAAAAGGAGTAAGCGGTTGATGATGGATTATATCATGGAAAAGTTTTTTTATTTCCATGCACTGCAAGCCGTGTTCATCAAGATTAAAACAAAAAGGCTTGAAATATTTATCTTTGTGTGCAATGAATCTAAAATGAACTTTTCCATGATATTCAATTATTAATATATATTTTTTAGATGCACCTGTATATGTTGGTTAACATATGTTGGTCCTTTTTAACAGCAAGAGTAGACATTCAGAGCTATTCATTTGTTAAACCATCAATTCAGCAGGACACACCTGGGCAGCCAGACACATCTGTCAGTCGCATGTACCAATATTTTTAATCACTTGACAAATAGGTGGGTTGAAACAAAAGGTACCATGTTCGAACACATCTAAATGTAAATATCAGGACATGAACGCTGAAATTCTCCCGTCTCTGTCATATTCTGATCTCAAATCCTAATTTCTTCAGTGTATGGCTTTGCATTCCAATACTTTTGGTGATTCTCACTGCCACTGGAACCAGTGCTGAGACAACAGGATCTCGGCAAGAGCGATGGTGATAGGATAGTGGTATTTCTATTTAAAATAATGTGCTGTATGGTCAATTTGTGACTTTGGTAATGGTCTCTGGAAGAATGTGCACTCACACAAGAGGGTATTCAGATAATTCTCACCACCCATGTTTGTTATACAGAGCTTAAAGTACCATGGTTAGAGTATATACTCTATGACAAACTCCTTCATTGCCACGTTCAATATAGTTCCATGTTATTCACTGAAACTGCAGCTGGGGAAGGGGGAAAAGGGGTGAAAGTAGTAAATCTTTTACAAATACAGTGCCTTGCGAAAGTATTCGGCCCCCTTGAACTGTTCGACCTTTTGCCACGTGTCAGGCCTCAAACATAAGGATATAAAACTAATTTTTTGTGAAGAATCAACAACAGGTGGGACACAATCATGAAGTGGAACCAAATTTATTGGATATTTAAAACTTTCAACAAATAAAAAACTGAAAAATTGGGCGTGCAAAATTATTCAGCCCCTTTACTTTCAGTGCAGCAAACTCTCTCCGGAAGTTCAGTGAGGATCTCTGAATGATCCAATGTTGACCTAAATGTCTAATGTTCATAAATAGAATCCACCTGTGTGTAATCAAGTCTCTGTATAAATGCACCTGCTCTGTGATAGTCTCAGAGGTCCGTTTAAAGCACAGAGAGCATCATGAAGAACAAGGAACACACCAGGCAGGTCCGAGATACTGTTGTGGAGAAGTTTAAAGCCGGATTTGGATACAGAAAGATTACCCAAGCTTTAAACATCCCAAGGAGCACTGTACAAGCGATAATATTGAAATGTAAGGAGTATCAGACCACTGCAAATCTACCAAGACCCGGCCGTCCCTCTAAACTTTCAGCTCATTCAAGGAGAAGACTGATCAGAGATGCAGCCAAGAGGCCCATGATCACTCTGGATGACCTGCAGAGATCTACAGCTGAGGTGGGAGACTCTGTCCATAGGACAACAATCAGTCGTATACTGCACAAATCTGGCCTTTATGGAAGAGTGCAAAGAAAGCCATTTCTCAAAGATATCCATAAAAAGTGTCATTTAAAGTTTACCACAAGCCACCTGGGAGACACACCAAACATGTGGAAGAAGGTGCGCGAACTTTTTGGCAACAATGCAAAATGTTATGTTTGGCGTAAAAGCAACACAGCTCATCACCCTGAACACACCATCCCCACTGTCAAACATGGTGGTGGCAGCATCAT